>NC_046134.1:566801-759301 GCF_010993605.1 Petromyzon marinus | reverse complement strand
CACATGCGCCGCGGTGACGTCACCGCCACTTGGTAGCGAATGGCGGCTGTTGCGTAACAGTTTGTGTCTGTGTGTGTAGTGGGGGGAGCGGTGGTGTAGCGGTTAGCCGCTTGCGCTGCTCTGCGAACACGGCGACCAGAGTCGCTGGACTCCCACTCACAGCCACCACCCCGTGACGATTATCTGAACCGGTCCTGGGCCTCCCCTAGATCGACTGAGCCTCAAATGAGTACCTGGTGTGGTATGTTAATACCGTCACTAGGGAGACAAAGGCGGCCGGGTGTGCTAATGGCCGCCCACCCCCTCATGTGTCAAGACGGCCTTCATAGGCCCTGTTACTCGCTAAGCACTTACCCCAGCAGTCTGTTAAGGCTACACGGCAGGATCTTTGTTTACAATGTCTGCATACACACGTACGTCTCTTCCGTTTCTTTCTTTCTTTCCACAGAGGCTGGCTCTGATCCGCAAAACCACCAAGAAGTAAGGGGATGGTGGTCCCTCCTCACCTGCCCAGGGTAAAACTTTGTTTTTTTTTTTTCCCCCAAATGTCATTTCTCGAGTCAGCTGGATGGGTTCAGAGGGCTCACAGCGGACTTGCCGGAGACACTGTAGGGGGGCACCACGGTGGCTAGGAGATGTTGACTACCTCGCCTGGTGTGCAGGAGGTCGTGGCTTCGATCCCAACCCTGACGATGCCTGCTGCTGCTGTAGATTTGGAGTTTGCGTGTTCTCACCGTGGTCGCGTGGATTTTTCTCCGGGAGCTCCGTTTTTTTCCCTGCCACATTTAGAATCAACATCACGCATTTTAGAGTGTTTGGCTGCTGCTATAAATCTCCACGTGATGATGACAGGCCACTTCGTTGGGCTATCATTTGTGACAGCCAGGTCACTTCTGAAAAATAGCCTCATAGTAGCTCTTTGGGGCCTTACCTGGTAACAATAAAAACAATAGTTTCCGTAGTTTTGTCATTTGGTCACTGGGCGTTACGTGTTACAGCAAGTCCTCTGTTTACGTAGAGTGCGTCCGTTGGAAGCGCGACATTGTGCCAAACGATGCAGATCTATGACCGTTGGTTTTCACGATGTGAATTTAGGATACGTTCCCGGGAGTTGTTTTTTTTTTGGTCAGCATTTGCAGAAAAAAAAAATACATGAAACTCTCCGATGACGCACACACACGCGGTATGTGTGTGTGTGCGTGCGTCATCGGGACCGGAAAAAAAATTTGTAACTTTATCGTTACACTGAGGCTCCCACGAGGCCATGCGGGAGTGCGTGTGGCTCGGTTTCTTGGTGCGGCGGTCGTGTCGCTACGCATCTCTGCGTTGACGACGTCTTTATAAAAACAACGGCACTGCTGCTATTGCTGCTACGCCTCGAAATACAATGAACGCTGAGCCGCTCGCGCGTTCTGAGATTCGGCGGTGAGTGGGGGGCACCCACCCAGACTACCCTGCGACTTGCAGCCGCCTCGGAACGGGGGAAAGAGTTAAATAAATACCTAAAAAAGATGTCGTGCAACAAGTTTTAACAAGTAATGTAATGCATGAAGAGAGGGTAGTGCAGTACACAGCATGGCGATGTTGTACAGTAGGCAGTACAGCGATGTTGTACAGTATGGCGGTGCTGTACAGCACGGCGATGCACGGCGGCGTAGCCACGCCGCACAGTATACAGTGCGGCAATGTACAATTTTCAATGTTGTGCCGTATACAGTGTGGCGATGTGCAGTGTGGGGTGGTGCGTGGTATACAGTGTGGCAGCATTGTACAGTGCGGCGATGTTGCACGGTATGGTGATGCTGCGCCACAGGGTGAAGCACAGTATGGCCGTCGTCTTACAGTGCACGGCGTGACGATGCTGCACGGTACACAGTAGGGCAATGCCGTGCTGTTTACAGTGTAGTGACGTGTGGCGTACAGTGTGCACTGCGGTGTGGCGCTGGTGTACGGTGTACAGTGCGGTGGTGTTATGAACACTGAGGCTTGAGCGCCTCTCCTGGGAACGCCGCGGTGGAGTTGGCTGCCCATGCCGCGTTTCAAAGTTGTTCGACACAGCGTCGCCGCGAGTGAACGTTTTCACTTGACGTGGAATTACGCTCGCCACCCCCGATTTGGCCGGCGACGTTGCAGTGTCCACCGCACGGGTAGTTTGTGCCCGCGGAGCTTCTTTCGCAACCGTGCGGTCAGCCAAACCGCGCTAATCGGCAGTGCGGGGTGGAAGGACGACAAAACTAAACGCAGCGACAACAAGCAGTTGGAAAGAAACGAGTTTGTCAAGTGTGGATGGTGATCATTTGAAACATGTGTCGTAGCTCCAAGCGGCTCCCTAATTATCAGAAAAGAAGAGCGTTCCAGACGGCCGCAGAAGCACACCCGAAAGTGCCGCGCGACGATACGGTGACTTTGTCTTTCCCCCTACCCCCCCGATGGCTAAGTCGAGATCCAGTGGCTTGCATAGCAGACCGACATATTTACATAGAGACGCGCCGACTGACTTTCTTAGATTGAACTGTGATTAAACCTGGTTTTTCAAGTAGCGTAGCGAGTTGATGATCTCAGTCTGCTCCACCGGTGACTCGTAGAGAGAGAGAAGACCCCCCCACGTGGACTCGAATGGACGAGGGTTGTGATGGAGACCCCAGCGGTCTGGATAGTACCCCATAGACACTAGTAGAGACCCATAGTTTTTGTGTGGTTTTTAGTTTCACCCCCCTGCCCCTCTAGGCCTGTATATATTTCCCTTGAGCTCACGGGGATTCGCAATCAGCCGGTGGGAATTTTGTTGTCTTTGTTGTGATGATCATCATTATTAATGTAACCTTTCACGTGCCCCTGAATTTTTGTTTGTAAGTCATTGCTGCAAGGGAGTTCAATAAAAGTGCTCGGAGCGATGATGATCTGCTCATGCATTGGACTCTGCGTGCGTGCGTGCGTGTGTACGTTGAACTTATTTCGCACAGTACGTAGCCAACCATGATTATCGGAGATGCGGGAGAAGGACAACAAAATAAACATATCGAGCAGTTCCAAAGAACGTTCATGATGTAGCATAGTGGTGTTGTGTATATAGCAGTGTGTAATAGTGTGGTGTAGTATGTATGTTTAACTTCTTTCGCACCTTAGGTAGCCAAGCGTGCTAATCGGAGGTGCGGGAATTTTGGTTACTCGCGCTTTGCCACATTGCCGATTGACCCACGCATGACGACCTGATCAGCAGGGTCCCCATGCTGCGGCGTCGCCGTACAAATGAGCCAAATTCGAAAAGAGCTCGCCGAAAATATTACTCCGTTGACTCGAGCTGGGTTTAGAGAGAGGCGGGGATTCATATTCTTGGCTCTTTTGGTGAAGTCACGTAGAAGGGAAACAATAAAATAATGAAGATGGATTCTGGCTTAGCAATCATTGGAAGGATTTGATAAACCATTTCGGGTATTGATTGATCACGCTTAAGGTGACTTTCAGACCGCATCCATTAATTTTCGTCTCCCCCCTCCTCTTTGCCGAACATAGATGGACTCGTCCATCTGAACAAAACTGCCAAATCGCTCTCCGTGGTGCTAACGTTAAAAAAAAACGCCACTTTTTTCAAATTTTCTTGCTGTGGTTTTCACACCTGATGATGATTGCTTGTGTTGCATTCGAAACGTCGTGAGCATTTTATTGTTTTATATTTTTATTATTTTATTGTTTCCCTTCTACGTGGTGACTTTACCGAAAGAACCAAGAATATGAATCCCTGCAGTCACGAAAGCTTTAAATCAAGAGGTAGGGATGTCTAGATGAGAGGGGAGGAGTTCAGAATGGGCGTGGCTACACAAGCCACGTGACTTACTGGAGGCTTGAGCTGGTTTAGAGATATAGGCTGCTAGATATTGAGTAAATTTCACCGATCGTTCTTTGGTATTCAGCTGCAAATTGCGGGTGGGGTGGGGGGGGGCATCCCCTCTGACCAACAGGCCCCAAACACGACCACTAGCGTGGTTTCATGAGGCCCACGGTCTCACACAAGGTCTCCAAAGTCGACACGATGCTTCTGAACGATACTACTTTTTTGTTATTTGAGCAGGTAAGCCCCCCACTGACCTACTACGTAGCTCTTTTTCAAAAGCGACCCGGCTATCGCACATGATAGCTCAACTTAAGTGGGCTCATCATCACGTGGAAATTTATAGCAGTAGCCAAGTAACTCTAAACGCGTGATTATGTTGATTCTAAATGTGGAAGGAAAAACCGCAGGACCCGGAGAAAAATCCCAAGTGACCACGGGGAGAGAGAGACACGCAAACTCCAAATTTACAGCAGGCATCAGGGTTGGGATGGAACCCACGACCTCATGTATACCAGGCGAGGTAGTTAACATCTCTTAGCCACCGTGGCGCCCCTTACTACTGGCAGACTGATGTCCCAGATCACTCGTGCAAATGAGACTCCTACGCTGGTCTCTTGAGTCCTTACTTTGTTCAAATAAAATCTACTTGAGCTCAATCATCAGCTCAATCGTTTACCCACCCACCATCTCTCAAAGACTCGCCCACTCACCTACCTACCCACTCACACACACACCCACCCACCCACCCGCTCGTACTCTTGCAAATGAGACTCATATCCTGGTCTCGTGATTTCTGCTCCTAGCGGAAAGAAGACGCTGGGGGAACTGGCACAGCCACTCGTAGACTCAATGGTGCAGCTATCCTGACCACGGAAAACTTTCATTATGATATACTATTATAGTACACACACACACACACACTTATGATACACACTAGGACCCGCTGGTGGACACCAGTGGTGAGGGAAGCTGTCAAGTTGAAGAAGGAGGCTTTCAGAGCTTTGCTCACAAAAAGGTCTCCCGACTCGATCGCGAGGTACCGGCTTGCCAAGGGGGCGGCAGCCGCAGCAGTCGCTGAAGCGAAAGCTCCAGTGGGTGCGGCAGGAGTTTGGAGAGGCCGTGGAGAGAGACTACCGGGCGGCCTCAAAGATGTTCTGGCAAAACCATCCGACGGCTTGAGAGGGCTCGACGGGACGTGGCCCAGGCTGTTCTCAGAAAGGGTCGCGGCGTAGCATTGAACTCAACTGAGGAGATAGTCCAGAGGTGGAAGGAACACTTTGAGGTGGACATGCCCTCCTCTGGGTAGGCAGCGCTGGCAACAGCTGGGGGCGTCTGATCCGTCACGGCCGCTGAAGTCGCTGCGGCGGTCGAGGGCCTTCGTAGCGGCAAAGCTGCCGGGGTGGACGAGATTCGCCCAGGGTTGTTGAAAGCGCTGGACAGTGTAGGAGTGTCGTGGTTAACACGACTCTTCATTGTTGCATGGAAGTGGGGTACAGCACCTCTGGACTGGCAAACTGGGGTCGTGGTTCCTATGTTTAATAAAGGGGACCAGAGGGTGTGCTCCAACTAGAGAGGGATCACACTCCTCAGCGTCACAGGTAAAGTCGATGCCAGAGCGCTGGAGAGGAGGCTCCGCCCGGTGGTCGAGCCTTAGATCGAGGAGGAACAACGCGGATCCCGTCGTGGTCGTGGAACAATGGACCAGCTCTTTTCTCTCACAGATACTTGAGGGGTAATGGGAGTACGCTTCTCCAGTCTACCTCTCCTTTGTAGACTTGGAGAGGTCATGTGACCGTGCTCCGCGCAATGTCTTGTGGGAGGTGCTGCGGGAGGATGATGTACCGGTGCCGCTTTTGTGTGCTATCCGGTTGACGGGGGACGCTGCCAGGGTTGTTGCCGCTGCTGCTCCGCTCGCGTTTATATTTTAGTCTTTTAGCTTCAAATTCTTGAAATATTTATTGAAATTAACTTTGGTGTGTGTGTGTTTTTAGACTCGGATTTGAACTTTCAAGCCCGCATTAGAAATGTCACCAAAACGGCTTTTTATCACCTCAGAAATATTGCAAAAGTGCAGCCCTTACCCTCGCAGGCCATCACCGAGAGACTGGTGCGTGCTTCTATCGCTCGCGGGTTTTACTACTGCCATGCTCTCATGTCCAGTCTTCCTAAGAAAGCAACAGGTAAACCACAGCTCATTCAGAATGCTGCAGCACGAGCGCTGACCAAGGCCAGAAGGAGAGCCGCGCACATAACACCGGTTTTAAAGTCTCTACACTGGCTGCCTGTCAGCTTGAGAATTGATTTCAAGGTTTGTTTTTGCTATTGGTTTCTAAGTCACGAAATGAACTGGGCACCTGAATACATGTGAAATGGTTCGAGAGAGGCACGCACACTGCTCTGTGAAGGCAACACTATTACTGAACACAACGTTAACTCAGTGGACACACCAACTATTCCTTGATGATGATGATGCACTACATTATCCACTACACTATATACGACGCTATACACTACACTATACGCTAGACTATATACTACACTATATACTACGCTATGCACTACACGATATACTACACAATACACTATGCTATACACTACATTATACACTACGATATACACCACTATACGCTAGACTATATACTACACTATATACTAGGCTATGCACTACACGATATACTACACAATACACTATGCTATACACTACATTATATACTACGATATACACTACACTATACGCTACACTATATCCTACACTATATACTACGCTATGCACTACACTATCCACTACACTATATACGACGCTATACACTACACTATATACTACACTATATACTACACTATATACTACACTATACACTACACAATACACTACTATAATGTGTACGACTTGAGACATACTGGCACTACAAGACAGAAGAGGAAAGTGGGGGATGTCTGCCCATGGATCGTGATGATGATGATGATGTACATCACGAGTACGGCGACTCACTGTTTGTATCGCGAACTGTGTCACCTAGATCTGTAACCATGTAGCAACACCTGCAACGTTGCAGGACGCCGATGAACTCGTGGAGCCCAACAGCTCATTGGGCGCATCCTGCTGAAATAAAATCCCTCTATGGGTCTGGCTCACCCGAGAGCTACCAATAAATGTTCTACACAGGGTGGCCCCAGTGTCTGACTTTCCTGGCCCACACATTAGACAACTGATGAGCTACTGACAACTGTGCCTCACTTGGGAGCCTCGCAAAAGTATGGATGGGTCTGGCTCATCGGAGCCACCACCAAACCCACACCACCACTTACCACACCACCACTCACCTACCCCTATACAGGCCTCACAACCATTTTCTAGCCTGCACACCAACCCATACCACCACTCACCTTCACACCACGCCACCACTCACCACACCACCACTCACCCCTATACACAGGCATCATAAACACACAACCCCAATGCCACACACCAATCCACACCACCAAGGTCTTACACTTTAACTGTGTTAATCTCGTCATAGTTTAAACTTTGTTAACCTTTAATTTTTGTTTAAACTCCACTCACACGCATCCCCGAGTCGCGATATCCCCATGGTTATTGTGACGTCACTTATATATATTTGGAGCCACCACGTGCTGCCCCCTATCGGCCGCAGCACGTGGTGGCTCCAAATAACTGTCGAAGTCACAAAACCCAATTTTATTGATTTGTTTACCCGAGGACACCTTCACGCTGTGGTATTAACCGTGATATTATTTTGAGCACATCAAAACTTCGCCCATCGCGGGTTTTTCCCATCGCAGAATTTGACCATTCGCGCCAAGTTGAATGTTTGATCCGAACATTTTGGAGTTAATGGGAACTAGAGACATAGCCTGGAATGATGCGAAACCCTCAAACAATCTCCCCGGTTGGACTACCCATAGCATGCTAAGAAATAGACGTATTCGCTAAGTAGGAAACGCATTTTTTTTCAATATCGTAAAATTATTCTAAATTCAAATAAGAAAAAAACCAAGACTCTTCTGGCAAACGTTCAATTCACTTGGAAGCAACAGAAAGAAAAATGCTCTTCCAACACAACTCTTGCTGAATGTAAAAAAAACTTCACAAAACAGGGCATTGTGAGTGGATTTACTTCTCATTTTGGATCAGCGGGTCATACGTTTGACAAAACACACCAGAGTAAAATGCATCCAAATACACCACCGTTCACATCACCCACTTCTTCCTCTTCACACACCGACCCTTTAAATGTGTGAAAGTCATCGTCCCTATCTCTCGTGATGTCCCATATCTGAAATGGACGTGCTGAAAAAATATATTAAATCAATCAATTAAAATTACCATCATCATCATCATCCACGGGAAAAGACGAGCTTGCCTGCATTTATTGCTGTGGCAGATCTCATCTATAAACCCCTCTCACACATATTTTCAACCTCTCGATTACCCAAGGTACATTTCCACTCGAGTGGAATTCTGCTCGTACGTGTCCAGTATATATATATTTTAAACAAGACCCTAATAAATTTTGATTTAAAGCTTTCGTGACTGCAGTAATTCATATTCTTAGTTTTTTCAGTAAAGTCACGTTGAAGGGAAACAACAAAATAATAAAATATATATAAAACAATAAAAAATTCTCACGACGTTTCGACCATAACTCAAACGGTCGTCTTCTTGAACGTGACTTTACCGAAAAAACTAAGAATAAGACCCTAATAATTGTAGACCAATCTCTCTTCTTTCACCAGTTACGAAAATATTCGGAAACATGCTTAAATCACAAACTTCTATATATATGAAAAAAGTGGCAATCTCATGCACAGTAAGCATTCTGGTTTCCGTGAGGATTTACTGCACCACCAGAGCCATGGGGGATGTCTTTACATTTCCTCTTCAGTAATCTGGATAAATGGCGCCACAGCTGTGCACTAATCCGCGACTTGTTAAGAGCCTTTGGACACCGTTGACCAGGATATTCCACTCTCTGGTTTTCTCGGTAAAGTCACGTAGAAATAAGAAATAATAATACAATTACATAATAGCATACGACGTTTCGATTGCAACGCAAGCGATCATCATCAGGCACAGAAGAGCTAAATTTAAGAGAGAGAGAGGAAACATATTCCACTCTTTGGTTTTCTCGGTAAAGTCACGTAGAAATAAGAAATAATAATAAAATTACATAATAGCATACGACGTTTCGATTGCAACGCAAGCGATCATCATCAGGCATAGAAGAGCTAAATTTAAGAGAGAGCGGAAACATATTCCACTCTTTGGTTTTCTCGGTAAAGTCACGTAGAAATAAGAAATAATAATAATAAAATTACATAATAGCATACGACGTTTCGATTGCAACGCAAGCGATCATCATCAGGCATAGAAGAGCTAAATTTAAGAGAGAGAGAGGAAACACAGAACCGCGGATATATATACAGACACCTAAGTGGAGGGAGTTAACACAGAAACACAAAGAGAGACACAACGTATGGAGCACAGAGAGACAGGGTCTCTGTGCCGAGGCCTTAGCATGTAGGGGAGACAGAGAGATGGAGAAGCACATCAAATCGAACAAAATTTAGTAAGATTTGGAAACAATATAATGCAACACGATATTCCACTCGCAAGACCTTGTCAACGAACATTTTCAGACGGTACAACGGAATGGTTTAAGAGCTACACCTGTCAGGCCGTTCTCAAAAGGCGCTAACATCGTGAGAACAACAAAGGGTATTTGCACAAGGTTCCGTGCTGGATTAAATTTTGCTCTCGTTACATTTAATTCAATATCAATTGTCATTACTGAAATCGCCCCGAAATTCCCAAACAAACGAAGATCATGGTCCTTCCTCAAATAGAAATACAGTTTCATTCCCTTCACCTGTTGCGGATATTAGAAACAACATCAATGAACAGAGTGCTTTAAATACTTGGGTTCATTGATTGATTCAAGACTTTTGATCAAGTTAAAAATAGGATTTTGTATACACAAGCAAACATTGTATTTCCGTTGTTGAAGCTATTATTCTATCACTGTTTGACTACGGCGGCGCTGCTTACAGATCAGCTGCTAATGAATCACTCGACAGACTAAACCCGCTTCATCATTCTTGCTCTTCGATTTGCACCGGTTGCACCAAACAGGAACAACCATTGTGACCTCTGCTTCAAATCCAATCTCTCATCGCTTGATGCAAGAAGACATCTACACCGGGCCATGTTCATCCATAAAATCATCATTGACAAATCTGGGCTATACTAAGATAATTTATTATCACCATTGTCAAACCCAACAGACCGAACACGTCCGTCTTGACTGCCCATGAACTATCCCTAGAACAAGATATGGGATGGGTGACAAAAAGCCTTTGCCTTTTGCAGCAACGGCAACGTTTTGGAACAACAACCCTGTTTTTATACTCTTTGGTTCTTTCGGTAAAGTCACGTAGGTAAAAATAAAACTATATTCTTGGTTCTTTCGGTAAAGTCATGTAGAAGGGAAACAATAAAATAATAAAAATATAAAACAACATATTTTTATTATTGTATTGTTTCCCTTCTACGTGACTTTACAGAAAGAACCAAGAATATGAATCCCTGCAATCACGAAATAAAAAAATTAAGTTAATTAAATCACGACATTTCGGAGGCAACACAAGCTTCCGTCATCAGGTGTAACTAACGCAGCAACATTACTGTAGAGAGAGCTCTTTGTTTTATTCCTTTACATCAAGAACCTTCCTTCAAAATATATCCTCAAGCAGGAGATTAGTGCTGGATGCAGCCACATTTGCGAATGCGATCGGTAATTTTTTTAATCATTGCTCCCCCTGCCCCCCCCCCGCCCGTATAGCGATGGCCTAATTTTAACGTGCAATTTTATTGAGGGTTACCTTGTTGTGGTCTGCCACCGTTGTTGTTATTTTGCTGCCTTGCCCAAGCTTGCCTTTAGTGTTGAAAAATCGGAGTTGTATAGAGTAAGATTCTCGATTATGTGCACGGACTATTCAAAATGGCGGGCAATCAATCCAAAAATAAAAACTCTTTCCGCGGATCTGCATGCCACCCAAAGTGAAGCACAACCGACGATTTCGATTGTTAGTCTTTCGATTGAGAACGCATCCAATCGATGATAATTAAACTTCCCTCTCTCCCGCCCAGCAGAAGACTCGGCCCCACTGAGTGAATGAAAGCAGCAGAGCCACGCCCAATCAGCATCAATCAAACTCCACCCCACCCACTGTTGTAAAGATATGGCAACTACTGTACTGTAGAGGGCGAACGCGTGGAATTCAGATGAGCCGGAGGAACTCAATTCTGGCTTGAGGAAATTCATGAGTTACTGAGTCTACGTCAAAATCGCAGGTGCGTGGTTAATCCGCAAATCGGATAAACCGCACGCGCGGATAATTGAGAGTCTACTGGACTTCATTTGTATTTAGTAACTTGATTACCTTTTTATATTTTGCACTCCTATCGTTTTTTTTTATTTTGCATCGTTTGCTGTTGTAACTCGCTGACCCACCCCGACCTGGACATCGGTGACAAAAGAGCTTCACAACTCCATCGGACTCCTCCAAGTCGACATACAGACGACTCCGATTGATTCTGAATGTGAAGCCTACACGTTGTCCACAGTCACGTAGACGATCGAATCGACCGAATCCGTCATGGACACAGTGACGCTGACTCCCAGCGTCTCGCATCTAACCTTGGAGACGGCGCCCGCGTAATTTGTGGCGTAACTAGCGGACACGTGGCTTCGCGGCCTGGTCATTTCGTTGAAGGTGATTCGGCCGATGTGGGGGAGGCCCTCGAAGTTCTCGACGGACACGGCGTACTTCCTCGGCATGTAATGCAGGGGATTCCTGAACATCAGCACGACGTACTCGTCCGTGCCGCTGAAGCAAAGACCCAGAAGGCCGTGGCATCCCATCGCTTGGACCTTGCTCTTGCGGAATCCGAACAGGATTGACTTCCCGCACTCGACTGCCGATTTGGGAACATATTGGGCGCGACCGGTTTTCATGAAGACCCTGGTATGGATGGGGTTGTGGGGGGCGGGCGGGGGGGAGGGGGTCACAAAGAAAATGTACGGTCGAAAACTCATTCATCCATCCAATCCCAACAATATGTGACTCCTCTTTAGCTTTTTTGCCAGGCTCGTCCAGCCTCGACTTCCCAAGGGCCCTGTGGATCGTGTTGCCGTTACGCCGAGTTTGTTGGAACGTTTCGACACGTAGGGAGGCTTTCGCGGACGATTTTGTATCCACGCGAAAGGTTTTCCTTGGGTTAGATCGCGTAAATATGAGTTTGTCGTCAAATCATTGGGTTGGGTTTGACAGCAGCACGATGATGATGCTGATGATGATGATGGGGCGGTGTTCTCGCTCTTTGTGTACTTGTCAGGGGCCGCACTAGGCCACCCGGGGCCGCCAGTGGCCTGTGGGGCCTTGCACTGAGGGCCACTAACAACATATACCAACAGTGCAAATGCATTACTTGAAAACACAGTAGAATACAGAGTCATTGGAATAGCTTTACACAACTGTAAAAACTGTAAAAAAATTTTTTTTTTTAATCTTACCAGGTAAGGGCCCACTGAGTTATGTTGCTCTTTCTCAGAAGCGACCTGGCGATCACAAATGATGGCTCAACGAATTGGGCTTATCATTTTTGGACATTTTTAGAGCAGCCAAATACTCCAAACACGTGAGGTTGATTCTAAATGTGGAGGGAAAACCCGGAAGACCCGGAAAATAATTCACACGACCACGGGGAGAGAGAGAGAGAGAGACACGCCTGGGCATCTTCCGCGCTCTGGTCTGAGCCAGGGGGTGTGGCTGGAGTTCCGGCATGCGCGGCTGACCCACGCCGTGCCGGCCTTCAAGGAGCGGTGGGCGCTGGAGGAGGGCCGCGTGCTCGGTGGCAGATGACAGAGAGCTCTGCATGCAGATCTAAGCTACCCGTCGGAGGCCGTAGGACTGCGAGAAGGGCTGGGTGCAGATGCAGAACTTGTCGTAAAAAAATTACGTAGAAAACAGGGGGGAACATAGACATAAAGGAGGGAGAGAGGGGGTAGAGAGAGAGAGGTGGGTAGAGAGAGGGGGTACAGAGAGAGGGAAGGGGTAAGAAGGAGGAGAGCAGAGCGTAAGATCTGTTGTGAAATCTTTCATTTAAAAAGGGGGGGGGGGGCACATGAAGCAAAGCATTGAAAAAAAACGAAATGATGAACGAAGCAAAGTGCCGACTACACCGAGCATCTTGTTGCCTCTGGTCGTAAAAAAAAAGGAGACACGCAAACTCTAAACTCCAAATATGCAGGCTGATCAAACCCACGACTTCCTGTACACCAGGCAATATAGTTAACATCTCACCACCATACTTAAGACTCAAGTACGATACTTACGATGGCTTTTCCAGCTTGTACTTCGAGTTATTTTTCACTTGGACAACGACTCTTCTCTCCGATTCTTCAAGCATATTCCACATCTCATTAATGTTTTCCATTGCCATGGAGTCTGCACAACCGGAGGCAGACGGGCGCGGTGCTCGCGCACGACGTTAATGAGGCGGTGCACTAGTGTATAGTGCAGTGTATAATGTAGTGTATAATGTAGTGTATATAGTGTAGTGTCGATCGACGCGCAGGACTGTCCAGACGGCGAGTCCTCCATCGTTACGTCGCCAGCGAATTGAGGAACCGACAACATTCGATTTGAGGATGCGTCGATTCACGACCGACGTTGTCTCGGAGGGAAAATTTAAACGAAAAGAACGCGGGTAGTTTGGGCATGGCGTAGTGTATAATAGTGTAGTGTATAGTGCAGTGTATAATAGTGTATTATGTAGTGTAGTGTATAATAGTGTAGTGTATAGTGTAGTGTATAGTGTAGTGTATAGCAGTGCAGTGTACAGTGTAGTGTATAATAGTGTAGTCTATAGTGTAGTGTATAATAGTGTAGTATATAGTGTATTATATAGCGTCGTGTATAAGTGTAGTGTATAGTAGTATATGGTGCACTGTATAGTTGTGTATAGTGTAGTGTATGTTTTTACACGTAGGCTTTCGCGATCAATATCATCCATGATAGAGGTTTTTGGGTTAGATCGCGTAAATATATAAATGTGTCGTTAAAGCCCGCCACCACCCGACACAGCCAACTAGTAAGGGTTGTCACGTAAACAGAACGTGCCCATTCGTCACTAGTACAGCACTAGTGTGTAGTGTAGTGTATAGTGTAGTGTATAGTGTAGTATACTAGTACAGCACTAGTGTATAGTGTAGTGTATAGTGTAGTATACTAGTACAGCACTAGTGTATAGTGTAGTGTATAGTAGTGTAGTGTATAGTGTAGTATACTGGTACAGCACACCGGTGTGTTGGAGAGCCAAGCCACAACATTTACAATCTGAGTACGACGTTTCACCAGTAATTGCAACTAGCTTCATCAGGCGACAGCTAGATTTGTAGAGAAGTCTTACTGTTTCGTTCCTTTTATATATTATGGAGTGTAGTGTATAGTGTAGTGTATAGTCGTGTATAGCGTAGTGTATAAGTGTAGTGTTTGGTATTGTATAGTGCAGTGTGTAGTAGTGTATAGTATAGTGTATAACATAGTTTATAATAGTGTAGTGTATAGTAGTGTATAATCTAGTGTATAGCGGAGTGTATAATAGTGTAGTGTAAAGTGTAGTTCATCATCATCACAATCCATGGGCAGATAGCAGCCTAATCGTAGTAGGAGCTGTCCACTGCTACATTTCCTCACTTTCCTCTTCTGTCTCGTGCCAATATGGCTCAAGTAGTGGCACATCATAGTCGTGTATTGTGCAATGTAGTGTATCAATCAATCAATCAAATCAAAGTTTATTGATCGCGTACGCAGCTAAGCTTGATGTTACAGCGGGTGTAGCGAAATGCCTAGACTCGGCAGCCAAGCCAGTCCTTCTGCAGCCAATGCAGTTCCAGCCCCAACATCTCATCTGTCAGTCGTGTTCAATGTCTCTCGGGCATGCAACGCTGTGCTCAACACGCATGCCCTTAAGATGTTCAGATTGGTCGTGTAGCGGATTTGCTTGCTTCTACCAGACGCGATGAAATCCGGCCTCAAATCATTTTCCCCTGTCGATCCTCGCCCCTGTGTCTTACGTCACCAGTCTGTGACCTATTGGGCCGACTGCAGCTGGTGCAGAACGCGGCCGCCAGGATGCTCAAGCGAAACCCCATTCCGTGAGCACGTCATACCCCTGTAGCAAAAATCTCTGTAATTGGCTTGCAATTGAATGTAGGGTCCAATTAAAAGCGTTGCTGCTAACATACGAGGGCCTTGAATGGCCTTGCACCGTTTTAAAAGTCAACATTCGGTTTCACTCGCACGCCCCGTCACGAACCTCTACGATCCGCCAAACGTACATCGGCTCCACGTGCCGAGAACTGAGCCTCTGCATGCGCCGAGCCAACAACTACGGAACGCCCTTTGTCACCCGTGGTCAGACGGGCGCGCGGGTCACTCAACCTTGCTTAGGTCTTCTCTAAAGGCTCACGCCCGTTTCGCCCGGCCTACGCTTCCCATGTACGATGACCCAGCGGACTCTGGACATTGCGCCGTGTATATGCAGGGGCGCGCTGAGATCCTTGAATGGGTCGCGCCTTAAAAATGTTGGTCGTTATTATTCCGTGCAGTCAGGCTTCCACGTCAGTAGACTTGCCAAGTACAGACGTTTCTGCGCTACCCTCTGTAGATGCAAGCTCTGCCCCTCATGTCCGATGGGTACTCTGTAAAAACGTATGTAAATTATTTAAAATTGATAGTAATCTTTTTTTTTTGGGGGGGGGGGGTATCTTAATTGTATTTTTTGGTACTTATTTAATACAGTAGGCTCTCGATTATCCACGCATGCGGTTTATCCAAAAACAGCGATGCATTGTTATTATTGTGAAATGTTTATTACAAGTCACGTGATTAAACAGACCAAATATGTTGCTCCGGTTGATTCGAAATCCGCACGGTCGCCTCTACAGTACAGTAGTTGCCACATCTCTACAACAGTGGGTGGGGCGGAGTTTGATGGATGCTGATTGGGCGTGGCTCTGTTGCTGTCAGTCACTCAGTGGGGCCGAGTCTTCTGCTGGGCGGGAGCCAGGCAAGTGTCATCATCACTGAGCACGGGCATCGTCGATAGGTCGATCATTAGGATTCCTTCTAAATCGAAAGAGTAACGATCAAAATCGTCAGTTCCGCTTCTTTCTGAGTGATTTATCCGATCGTTTATTTTTGCGAGTTTTTTTTTTATTTGCGAAACTGTGCAATGGCAGAGGAACAGAAGCGTGTTGTTGTTGTTGTTGTTTTAAATTTTAATCAGAAACGTGATATAAATTACGTACATTTTAAAACCTGTTTAAGTGAGTGCGTGTGTTTTTTGTACGCACTTCTGTAATACACCAATACATTCCTGACTACAAATTTTAGTTTTGTTCATTAGCAAACTCAACTTTTTTCACATAATCATAATTTATACCTACATTAGTGGTTTTTGGCATAGATATCCGCGTAAAATGAATATCTTTGTTGGATTATCCGTCATTAGCGCGGATAATCGAGCGTCTGCTGTGTATCTTTTCTGCAAACTTCCCCCACACCTTCGATGAACATGATTGGCTGTGTACGATGCAAAAAATGTTCGACATACCATACATATTACACTGTACACGACAATACACTATGCGATACACAACACAATAAACTGCAACACACTAGACTATACACTCGACTACGGTGGGAAAGAACTTCAACATACATACATACTATACACTACACTACTATATACTATTCTTAGTTCTTTCGGTAAAATCACGTTGAAGGGAAACAATAAAATAATAATATATATAAAACAATAAAATAATAATATATATAAAACAATAAAATAATAAAATTTATATAAAACAATAAAATAATAAAACATATATAAAACAATAAAATAATAAAATATATATAAAACAATAAAAATTCTCACGACGTTTCGACCATAACACAAACGGTCGTCTTCAGGTGTGTCGGTTTGCATAAATTTATTTATTTTTAAACGGTGTATTTATTTATAAAAAAACGTTAGCGCCACGCGCAGCGATTTGGCAGTTTATTTAGAAGGACGAGTCCATCTCTGTTCTGAAAAGAGGAGGGGGGAGACGAAAAATTAATGTATGCTCTCTCAAAGCCACTGTAAGCGTGAACAATCAATTAAGACCTGAAATGGTTTATCAAGTCCTTCCAATGATTGCTAAGCCAGAATCCATCTTCTCGGTTGAAATTGTCTCTGTGCTTGTATATGTGGATAGCTTCATGAACGAATCTCTCATGGCAGCCAGATGGCTTACAAAGAACCTCTTTCTTGGAAAAGTCAATGTCATGTGAGCCTACTGAAGTATAACAATGATCTCCTCTTTTCAGAACATAGATGGACTAGTCCTAAATAAACTGCCAAATCGCTGCGCGTGGCGCTAACGTTTTTTTATAAATAAGTAAATACACCGTTTACAAATAAATAAATTAATGCAAACCGACACACCTGAAGACGACCGTTTGTGTTATGGTCGAAACGTCGTGAGAATTTTTATTGTTTTATATATATTTTATTATTTTGTTGTTTCCCTTCAACGTGACTTTACCGAAAGAACTAAGAATATGAATTACTGCAGTCACGAAAGCTTTAAATCAAAATTTACTATATACTACACCACTATACTGAATTGAAAACTAATTTCCTTAGAACTACTGGTGCTGCTTGTTGTTGTGTTTAGTTTAGTTTGTTGTCATTCCCCCTGCACCTCCGATGAGCGTGGTTGGCTACGTATGGTGCAAAAGAAGAAGTTCAAAACACAAACTATACGCTACACTATACACTACAACACATGACAACATACACTACACACTACACTACACTATACACTACAACACATGACAACATACACTACACTACACACTACACTACACACTACACTACAACACATGACAACATACACTACACTACACACTACACTACACACTACACTATACACTACAACACATGACAACATACACTACACACTACACTACACTACACACTACACTATACACTACAACACATGACAACATACACTACACACTACACTACATACTACACTACACACTACACTATACACTACAACACATGACAACATACACTACACACTACACTACACACTACACTATACACTACAACACATGACAACATACACTACACACTACACTACACACTACACTACACACTACACTACACACTACACTATACACTACAACACATGACAACATACACTACACACTACACTACACTACATACTACACTACACACTACACTATACACTACAACACATGACAACATACACTACACACTACACTACACACTACACTACACACTACACTATACACTACAACACATGACAACATACACTACACTACACACTACACTACACACTACACTATACACTACAACACATGACAACATACACTACACACTACACACTGCACTACACACTACACTACACACTACACTATACACTACAACACATGACAACATACACTACACACTACACTACACACTACACTACACACTACACTATACACTACAACACATGACAACATACACTACACACTGCACTACACACTACACTACACACTACACTATACACTACAACACATGACAACATACACTACACACTACACTACACACTACACTACACACTACACTATACGCTACAACACATGACAACATACACTACACACTACACTACACACTACACTATACACTACAACACATGACAACATACACTACACTACACACTACACTACACACTACACTATACACTACAACACATGACAACATACACTACACTACACACTACACTACACTACACACTACACTATACACTACAACACATGACAACATACACTACACACTACACTACACACTACACTATACACTACAACACATGACAACATACACTACACACTACACACTGCACTACACACTACACTACACACTACACTATACACTACAACACATGACAACATACACTACACACTACACTACACACTACACTACACACTACACTATACGCTACAACACATGACAACATACACTACACACTACACTACACACTACACTATACACTACAACACATGACAACATACACTACACTACACACTACACTACACACTACACTATACACTACAACACATGACAACATACACTACACTACACACTACACTACACACTACACTATACACTACAACACATGACAACATACACTACACTACACACTACACTACACACTACACTATACACTACAACACATGACAACATACACTACACACTACACTACACACTACACCTTACACTACAACACATGACAACATACACTACACTACACACTACACTACACACTACACTATACACTACAACACATGACAACATACACTACACTATACGCTACACCACTATACTTAATTTTAAACTCGTTTTTTTTCTGATTGTTGTTGTCGTGTTAGTTTGTCGGCACTACCCCCGCGCGCCTACGCACGGCGGCGCGAAGGAAGAAGTCCAACAAGCGTACACTGCACTATACACTACATGCTACACTACACCACTACACCTTACTGAAATTCGTGCACTCTCATACCGGTTAATGCCGTTTCTTGTCTCCCTCTCTCTCTTCTTCCCTCGCAAGCTTTGTTACAATCAAACCACCCCGCGAAGAGAGAGGGAGAAAGGGCGAGCGAGGCAATGAAATCGCGGGGTGGTGGTGGTGGGGGGGGTGGGTGGGAGGTTGTTATTTTTTTTAAAAAGTTCTTCCGAGAAATCGCCACAATTCCTTTACGGGTGGGGTGGGGTGGAGGGGTGCGTCATGCGTGGCCGAGCCCAAGGTCAGCGTCGGTTGCAACGCGGTCTGTTAAAAGGTCTCTGGGATCGTCCATAAATGACGTCACGCGCTTTTGGACGATTTTTGACCCCCTCCCCCCCCATCGTCACACGGCGTCACAAAAAGTCAGACCACCCCCCCCCTCCCTCAAATATGACGTCACAAAGCTCTGCCCCCCCCCCCCCGCCAAAAAAAATAATAAAACATGCTTCAAATCGCTTTAAACTATTGTCATTGTAGCGCGCATTTTGATGTGACGTCACATTTCTCAACCTCCTGTCCCCACCCTCCCTCGTCACACATCGTCACAAATGTCTGACCACCACCCCCCCACCCCCGGCCCCCCTAGGCGCGTGACGTCATTTATGGACGAGCCTCCCCCCCCCCCCCCCCCAAGGAAGAGTCAGCAAATTCACCGCCCTCCCTCATCATCCTCCTCCTCCCTTCTCGATAAATGAGTTGTCAATTGAGATTTGTTTTCTTTAGATTCAAGGTGCGCAGCTCCAGCGGTGTTTCGTATCACTCACGGCGCGTCAAGGACGCAGCAGGTAACCGACGAGGCTCTCAAACACGCTCCGACATGTTACATTTTCCCCCCCCCCCCCCGCCATGGATTTTCTGTTTTGCACAGTCAACACACGTGGTCACTTTAAGACGCCTTTCTTGGTCGTGTTTTTGTTTTTGTTTTCGTTTGTTTGTTGCGGGTGCACCCGATTCAAGAGCCGAATGGCTCACAGGGCTCTAGCAAAATACAATAAAGTGAAAAACTGAAACGTATGCGTCGTTCATTGTTCAATTTGAATCACAGTTCCTATGATCACATTGCTCTCATAGCTTTATTTTGGTGACTTGGAAAACGTTTTTGGTTGAGCCGTGTTTGTTTGTTGTAGTACAGAGTTGGACGGGTAACTTTCATCTAAATTGTCTTATGGTTAAATTTTGATTTAAAGCTTTCGTGACTGCAGTAATTCATATTCTTAGTTTTTTTCGGTAAAGTCACGTTGAAGAGAAACAACAAAATAATACAATATATATAAAACAATAAAAAAAATTCTCACGACGTTTCGACCAACGACTTTACCGAAAAAACTAAGAATATGTCTTATGGTTGTTGTTGTTGTTGTTTGACTTGCATCCCGCTGGGATTTTTGCGCGCACAGCGTTGATATACGTTGATTTTTCTGGAAGACTTTTGCTGTTTTTTCTCCAGGATTTGTCTGTTTTGCGCGCAGTAGTCACTTTAAGACGTTTCTTGTTCATGTTTTTTGTTTGCGGTTGCACCCGATTTAAGAGCCGAATGGCTCACAGGGCTATACACCTAATAACTGAACTGAAACTGAACGAACAAAATAATTAAGAAAAACCTCCACTTAAAGCTTTCGTGACTGCAGGAATTCATATTATTGGGTCATTCGGTAAAGTCACATAGATAGGTTCGATTTGAACCTATGTACGCGACTAGGTTCTATCTCCGTGACTAAAGTCAAATAGAACCTATCTACGTGACTTTAGACCCAAGAATAGAATTAAGAAATTCGTTTCGAAAAAGAGGAATTAGCTTCAAATCTCACCAGAGTGTACGCACGCACGTACGCCTGCTGAACTTATTGCGCAAACGCAGGGAGCCGACCGTGCTAATCAAAGCCTAAATAAAGATTCTGATTATGAATGAACCGCTTAGCTATGGTTGTCAGAGCTAGAACGCGTTTTGGATGTATCGGCGGTGTTGTTGTTGTTGGTCGGGACTTGAATTTATTGGTATAGTTTCATTCTCACAGCCACGGGCACCGCGGTGGCTATGAGATGTTAACTACCTCGCCTGGTGTGCAGGAGGTCGTGGGTTCGATCCCGACCCCTGACGATGCCTGCTGCTGTAGATTTGGAGTTTAAGTGTCTCTCTCTCTCATCATCATCACGGTGGCTATGAGATGTTAACTACCTCGCCTGGTGTACAAGAGGTCGTGGGTTCGATCCCGACCTTAACGATGCCTGCTGCTGTAGATTTGGAGTCTGCGTTTCTTTCTCTCATCATCATCATCATCACGGTGGCTAGGAGATGTTAACTACCTCGCCTGGTGTGCAGGAGGTCGTGGGTTCGATCCCGACCCCTGACGATGCCTGCTGCTGTAGATTTGGAGTTTAAGTGTCTCTCTCTCTCATCATCATCATCACGGTGGCTATGAGATGTTAACTACCTCGCCTGGTGTACAAGAGGTCGTGGGTTCGATCCCGACCTTGACGATGCCTGCTGCTGTAGATTTGGAGTCTGCGTTTCTTTCTCTCATCATCATCATCACGGTGGCTAGGAGATGTTAACTACCTCGCCTGGTGTGCAGGAGGTCGTGGGTTCATTCCCGACCCCTGACGATGCCTGCTGCTGTATATTTGGAGTCTGCGTCTCTCTCATCATCATCACGGTGGCTAGGAGATGTTAACTATATCGCATGGTGTGCAGGAGGTCGTGGGTTCGATCCCGACCCCTGACGATGCCTGCTGCTGTAGATTTGGAGTTGAAGTGTCTCTCTCTCTCATCATCATCACGGTGGCTAGGAGATGTTGACTACCTCGCCTGGCGTGCAGGAGCTCGTGGGTTCGATCCTGACCCCTGACGATGCCTGCTGCTGTAGATTTGGAGTTGAAGTGTCTCTCTCTCTCTCTCCCAGTGGTCGCGTGGATTTTTTTTTATCCGGGTCCACCGGTTTTCCCCCTCCACATTTGCAAGCAACGTCACGCGTTAAAGGTTTTATGGTTGCTATAAATGTCCACGTCGCTTCTAAAAA
This sequence comes from Petromyzon marinus, assembly GCF_010993605.1. Taxonomy (NCBI): domain Eukaryota; kingdom Metazoa; phylum Chordata; class Hyperoartia; order Petromyzontiformes; family Petromyzontidae; genus Petromyzon; species Petromyzon marinus. The sequence continues at coordinate 736,745 of NC_046134.1, read as the reverse complement.
AAATTACTCAGTGGGGCCTTACCTGGTATGATAAGATAGTTTATGGGTTTCTATGGGTCTTTATGGGTCTCTGTGGGTTTCTATGGATCTCTGGGTCTCTATGGGTCTTTATGGGTCTCTGTGGGTCTCTGTGGGTCTCTGTGAGTCTATAGAATAAACCGCGTTTAGAGTATTTGGCTGCTGCTATGAATTCCCACGTGATGATGACGATGATGACGATGATGATGATACTCTTGGGTTTTTTTCGGTAAAGTCACGTAGATTAAACAAAATCAAAATAAAAGAAAACAACTAGATTAAATCAAGACGTTTCGTAAGCAACACAAGCTTCCGTCTTCAGGTGGAACAGTCACAGCAAGATCGCTGCATCGATGCATCGATGCAGCTATCTGAAGACGGAAGCTTGTGTTGCCTCCGAAACGTCGTGATTTAATCTAGTTGTTTTCTTTTATTTTGATTTTGTTTGATCTACGTGACTTTACCGAAAAAAAACAAAGAGTATGAATCCTTGTAGTCACGAAAGCTTCAAATCTAGAATTTGATGATGACGATGATGACGATGATGGTGATGATGATGACGATGATGATGACGACGATGATGATGATGATGACGATGATGACGACGATGATGACGATGATGACGATGCTGATGATGATGACGACGATGATGATGACGATGACGACGACGATGATGACGATGATGATGACGACGATGACGATGATGATGATGATGATGACGACGATGATGACGATGATGATGACGACGATGATGATGACGACGACGATGATAATGACGACGACGATGATGATGATGACGACGATGATGACGACGACGATCATGAAGCCCACTTCGGTTGAGCTACCGTGTGTGATAGCCAAGGTCACTTCTGCAAAAAAGTAGCCATATCGCAGCTAAGTGGGGCCTTGCACCTGGTATAATAAACTAAAACCGTTGTTTGCTTACTGAACCACGTTAGAACGTTGCTTCCCTCCTGCACTCAAAGTTCGCTCGTGCGACAGAGTTCAGCTCCCAAGCGGCTTTGGTGACGCGTCAGAGCGAACCGATTGTGTCCGTCCGCTGCAATAATTTCCCCGACCGCGTGCGTCCGATGCGCCATGTGGGATGTCCAAGAAGAGTTGAAGGCTCCCCCAACCTCCCCGCACGTCCTCCTCCCCCCCCCCTTCCACCCCTTCCACCCCCGCGTGCAAGGACCAAAGCCACGGGGACGATGCCTTCCGTTCGCAAGGGCAAGACCCCGGAGACAATCTTGGCGGGAATGGGCACGGATCTGAAGGTGGTCATCGACATCGACAACCAATCGCCCGACACCCTGTACAGCCCGTCGTGAGTACATCTCAGTAGTGGCATAACTGGCCGTGGTGCGACTGTGGTGGGAGGAGGGGAGGGTCATCCAGTAACGATGCAATGCGCAGCGATGACGATGATGATGATGATGATGTTCATAATAAAGGTTTTTAGGTTAGGTCTCGCAAGTATAAGTGTGTCGTGACCCTCCACCACCCGACACAGACTGTAAGGTTCGTCACGTAAACGACGTGCCAACTAGTTACGAGTATAGTGTAGTGTATAGTTGTGTGTCTAGTGTTGTGTATCGTGTACAATGTAGTGTGTGGTGTAGTATATAGTGTAGTGTATAGTGTAGTGTATGGTGTAGTATATAATGTAGTGTATGGTGTAGTATATAATGTAGTGTATGGTGTAGTATATAATGTAGTGTATAGTGTAGTATATATTGTAGTTTATTGTGTCGTGTATAAGGTAGTGTATAGTATAGTATATATTGTATAATGTAGTGTATAGTGTAGTATATATTGTAGTGTATAGTGTAGTGTATAATATAGTGTATAGTGTAGTATATATTGTAGTGTATAGTGTAGTGTATAGTGTAGTGTATAGTGTAGTTTATAATGTATAATGTAGTGTATAGTGTAGTATATATTGTAGTGTATTGTGTCGTGCATATTGTAGTGGATAGTGTAGTTTATAATGTATAATGTAGTGTATCGTGTAGCATAGAGTCGTCTATGCAGCATCTGAAAGCATCGCTCGATGCGGCGACTGCCGTCTTTGTTTGACGGCTGAGCCAAAGGCCGCTGCTGCTGTGGCGAGATTGATGTGTGTGTGTGTGAGTGCGTGTAGTGTATAGTGTAGTGTAGCGGTTAGCGCTACGTTGCGCTACGAACCTGGCGACTCCGGTTCGATTCCCGCTCACGGCCAACGCCAGTGACGATTATCTGAACCGGTCCTGGGCCTCCCCTAGGTCGACTCAGCCTCAAATGAGTACCTGGTGTAGCGGTGTGTAGTAGACATCGCCACTGGAGAGACAAAGGCGGCCGGGCGTGGTGTCGGCCACCCACCCCCTCGTGTGCCGTGCCGGCCTTAATAGGTGCTGCTCGCTAACAGCACTTGGACCCTACAGTCTGTTAAGGCTGTACGGGAGATCTTTGTCTTTTTGTGTAACGAGTGCGACTGTAATGTGGCTGCTATCGTGCCCGCTGACCGATTGCGAATCGTGGCGTTTTGGTTGCGGTCACCGTTTTCCTGCTGCCTAGGTGCTACATGGAAAGCGGCATCGTCCGCTATCCACCCCATTCGGAAATCAAGCCAAATGAGATGCGAGCGTGCGGCTTCCGCAAGCACAAACTCGGCCTGCTGGGATGCGTCGGCATGGTGTGTTACAAGTTCGTGGGCAAGCCCAAGACGTTGAGCGTGCGGTTCAGCAACCCCTTCTCGAACGCTCTGTTCAGCAGATCCTTGGCCATCTTGCTGGACAACGACACAAGAGCTTCGGCAAATCTCCTGTCGAGATTGGATGGTTGTGAAAAAAAGATTTACTGCTGGTACGGTGACGAGAGCCTGAGAGTCATCGAAGAGGACATAAAGGTTGAGGCTAAAATGATAGATGAGCGAGAGTGCATCATAAGATTTGTTATCAGAAAGGCGTGAAGTTGGCAACACTCAAGTGCATCATGGGAACTTTCTTGCCAGTATCAAAGTATAAGAATGTTTCCCTTTCTGGCCGTAATAAAACAGGAGGTGTTCAGATGTTAACACACCAAATAGAAACCGTTTGCAAGGAATCGTGTCGGCATTAACCACACAAGCTTGTGGTGAATGTGCTCACCCCAATCTCTCAACGTCCTGATAGTGGCATTGTCTTTGTGCTGTTCGCCTTTTGGCGTTGTTCTCTGGTCTAACACCGCTTGATACGAGGCTCGAAATAAAGCTGTCTCTGGTGTGGACCAATCAGTTTCAAAGACAATGCATCATCAGGTCTTCACTTTGCTATTGCCCCGCATACAATCCCGGTCGATGAGATCATTGCTGAAGTGGAATCAGCAGTTAGACATCTCCCCGATAATCAAGCTTAGATGACTAGGCACGAGGTTGCCAAAATAATTGAGAACAGTAAATTGCCAAAAACAAATATTAACTTCAGTGAAGCAAAAGCCTTAAGAGAATTGAGAGCAAATAAAGATATCCACATTCTTGCTGCTGATAAGGGCCGATTAACTATTGTGATGCGCCGCGAGGACTACGATTATAAAATCAAATATTTACTCGGTTAAGGTACCTACAGTACATTAAAATTAAACGAGACCCAACCAACCCCTTTAGAACGTAAAACGACGGCAATCATTGCCAAGTCATCAATTCCCAAGGAAGAGCAACACCTAATCAAGCCAAGGGCATTAAAACCACCAAGACTTTTATGGGCTACCAAAAAATTCACAAACCTGATGTCCCATTAAGACCCATAGTTAGTACAATAGGCTCTGCCACGTACGAATTAGCACAATACGTAACGAAACAAATACAGCCCTACATCGGTAGGACCTCTTCGTTCATCAACACACTCTGAGCATCTCGTAAATATAATTAATAGATATTAAGCTTAATCCTAATGATATTCTCTTAACTTTTGATGCGACTTCTCTGTTCACGAGGGGTCCGGTCAATGAGTCAATTAAGTTACTCGACACTCTGGTAACGAACAAAGGTTTAGCCAAAGATATCCCAAGACCGGCTGAACACTGTCAAAAGAACACCTACTTCTTGTGGCAAGGTGACTTCTATAAACAAAAGGAGGTAGCAGCAATGGGTTCTCCATTGTGTCCTGTGATAGCGAATTTGTACGTGGAAGATTTTGAAACAAAAGCAATAGCTTAAAGCACACTAAAAACCCTCTGCTTGGTTTAGATATGTGGATGACACATTGGTGGTCTGGCCACACGGCAAACAAACACTAAACACATTTCTAAATCATCTCAACTCGCAAAACCCATCCATCCAGTTCACCATAGAAGTAGAAGCTGACAGAACTCTACGATTTTTGGATATTCTGCTCGGACGGGGTTGAAATAAAATGCATACTGATGCCTATCTGAATGCAGAGTCACACCATCACCCCGCACAGAAATCTGCTCATATCAAGACGCTCATTCATAGAGCTAAGAAAGTGTCAGATGGTGACAGCCTGAGAAGTGAAATTCAACATGGTAAAGAAGCGCTAGAAATGAATGGTTACAATGATGCACAAATCAACAGGGTATTGAATGCTAAAACCAAATCAAATAACACGAGCGTTGAAACTGCCCAAGTAATTAAAACGATCAAAATACCACACATTACGGGAGTAGCTGATAAACTCGCCAGATGTTTGGAAAAACAAAACATCCGAGTCAGATTTGGCATGGTACGTAACAAATACAGAATCTAATATCTGGTACAAAAGATGTATTACCGAAGCTATCAACAGGAGGTGTGTACGGGATTAGCTGCACGTGTGGCAAATGTTATGTTGGGCAAACAGGACGAATGATCAGCACGAGACTAAAAGACCATCAGAGAAATATAAAATTATCCCAAATGCAACTGTCAGCAGTAGCAGAACAGGCGCGCCAACAAGGACACTCAATTGATTTTGATAATGTTGAAGTTCTGTGCAAAACTCGCTACTACTGGCCAATACTAATTATATAATCTATAGAAATTGAAAGAAATAAAAATAATTTTAACCGTTCGGATAGCTACCGCCTTAGTGCTGCACGGAAGCGAATCATCAATTAATACTTTGTTTAAATGCATGCCTATACAGGGCACCGTACTTCAATAGGGATTACCGTTAGCACGGCTATTTTAATACACACAATGGACAGGAAGGACAAGATCAAAGGGCTCGCATAATGCGCATGCATCATGTACGTTGACTTATTAATTCCCCCCCCCTACCCCCACTTAGCGCAAGAGCGCAGAAGCGTGGTCACCACATCTACGCCTCTATGTAAGGAACGAAACGGGTGGACTTCTCCACAAATCTGGCTGTCGCCTGATGAAGCTAGTTGTAATTACTGGCGAAACGTCGTACTCAGTTTGTAAATGTTGTGGCTTGGCTCGCCAACACACACCGGTGTGCTGTACTAGTATACTACACTATACACTACACTATACACTAGTGCTGTACTAGTATACTACACTACACTACTATACACTACACTATACACTAGTGCTGTACTAGTATACTACACTATACACTACTATACACTACACTATACACTAGTGCTGTACTAGTATACTACACTATACACTACACTAAACACTAGTGTTGTACTAGTATACTACACTACACACTACTATACACTACACTATACACTAGTGCTGTACTAGTATACTACACTATACACTACACGATACACTTCACTATATACAAAACACTATACACTACACTATACACTAGTGCTGTACTAGTATACTACACTATACACTACACTACACACTAGTACCGTACTAGTATACTACACTATGCACTACACTATACACTAGTGCTGTACCAGTATACTACACTATATACACTACATTATACACTACACTATACACTACACTATACACTAGTGACGAATTGGCACGTTCTGTTTACGTGACAACCCTTACTAGTTGGCTGTGTCTGGTGGTGGCGGGTTTTGACGACACAACATTTATATATTTACACGATCTCACCCAAAAAAAACCTCAATTATGGACAATGCATTATCATAAACTAGCAAAGCGTGATTTTTGGTTTGCATGCTCACCGCAAGAACCGCGTGTGGTTAATGCAGTTACGTAATCCCTTGCAAAAGGTTTTAGTTTGGTGTTTTAATATCTTAACACAACTCCTGTTTTTATTATGGCCAGAGGGTCAAACCAATTCTTACGACACATAATTGTGCCCGTGATAGCAACTTTGAGAGTCATATAGTCGCAGTGATTGTGGCTTGACAATGCACGCGCATCTGACGCTACAAACCACCGATGATTGGATGGATTATCCTGATGCGCGTGCCAGTTAGGTGACTGTAATCATTCTCTGATGTGATTATACGTGTGTGTGTGCTGTTCTGCTATTAATCAGAAAATATATACCATGGTTATAGCCCAGGGATGGGCACATTTTTTGACTCGCGGGCCACAATGGGTTCTAAAATTTGACAGAGGGGCCGGGCCAGGAACAGATGGACGGAGTGTTTGTGTGAACTAATATAATGACGTGTGAAAATCATTACATGAAAGGATTTGGCCTTTAACAGGTAGCAAAGCACGAACATGAACAATACAAAAACATGTCGTAACTCCCGGTCAAAGTGCGCCATCTAATGGGGAAATGGGGGACATTACAGGAGAAAGGTAAAATGTAATTTAACAATAATAATAATATTTGGACAAGTTCGGCAGGCCGGATTAAAAAGCACAACGGACCGTATACGGCCCGGGGGCCGAACTTTGCCCGTGTCTGTTATAGCCGAAGACTTCCGTCACTGACACAATCCTAACCATTATTTTTAACAGTATATATACACATGGTGTTGTTTGTCTCTTAACTGTAAGCCTTAAAATGTGTTTTGTTCGATTTAATGTCCGGGTTAGTGACACTCGGTCTGTGCTGTTCTCCATTTCCCTGTGTTGCCCAACCCTGACCCAACTGGCTCTCAAACTGAATAAACTAATGAACATAGAGCTACACAGAGACGCACAGAGACTCATAGAGATACACAAAGATGCACAGAGACTCGGAGAGATACATAGAGATACACAAAACATGACTTAGTACTTGGTGGCAAAATCCTTTTTGGCAATCACAGAGGTCAGACGTTTCTTGTAGTTGGCCACCAGGTTTGCACACATCTCAGGAGGAGGTTCTCACCCAAGATTTGACGGTACATGGCCCCGTCCATCGTCCCTTTGATGCGGTGAAGTTGTCCTGTCCCATTATCAGAAAAACGTTTCTACCTCCATGTTTGACGGTGGGGATGGTGTTCTTGGGGTCATAGGCAGCATTTTCACCCAGTTGTCCTCTGAATCATTCAGATGTTCATTGGCAAACTTCAGACAGGCATGTATATGTGCTTTATTGAGCAGGGGGGCCTTGTGGGTGCTGCAGGATTTCAGTCCTTCACGGCGTAGTGTGTTACCAATTGTTTTCTTGGTGACTATGGTCCCAGCTGCCTTGAGATCATTGACAAGATCCTCCCGTGTAGTTCTGGGCTGATTCCTCACCGTTAACATGATCATTGCAACTCCACGAGGTGAGATCTTGCATGGAGCCCCAGGCTGAGGGAGATTGACAGTTCTTTTGTGTTTCTTCCATTTGCGAATAATCGCACCAACTGTTGTCACCTTCTCACCAAGCTGCTTGGCAATGGTCTTGTAGCCCATTCCAGCCTTGTGTAGGTCTACAATCTTGTCCCTGACATCCTTGGAGAGCTCTTTGGTCTTGGCCATTGTGGAGAGTTTGGAATATGATTGCTTATGTGGACAGCTGTCTTTTATACAGGTAACAATCTGAGATAAAGAGCACTCCCTTTAAGAGTGTGCTCCTAATCTCAGCTCGTTACCTGTACAAAAGACACCTGGGAGCCAGAAATCTTTCTGATTGAGAGGGGGTCAAATACTTATTTCCCTCATTAAAATGCAAATCAATTTATGACATTTTTGGCATGCGTTTTTCTGGATTGTTTTGTTGTTATTCTGTCTCTCACTGTTCAAATAAATCTACCATTAAAATGATACACTGATCATTTATTTGTCAGTGGGCAAACGTACAAAATCAGCAGGGGATCAAATACTTTTTTCCCTCACTGTAGAGATACACAGAGACTCATAGAGATACACAGACTCACAGAGATACACAGAGACTCATAGAGATACACTGAGACTCATAGAGATACACAGACTCACAGAGATACACAGAGACTCATAGAGATACACAGAGACTCATAGAGATACACAGAGACTCATAGAGATACACACAGACTCATAGAGATACACGGAGACTCACAGAGATACACAGAGACACACGGAGACTCATAGAGACACACGGAGACTCATAGAGATACACAGAGACTCATAGAGACTCATAGAGATACACAGAGACTCATAGAGATACACAGAGACTCATAGAGATAAACGGAGACTAATAGAGATAAACGGAGACTCATAGAGATACACAGAGACTCATAGAGATACAGAGATTCATAGAGATACACAGAGACTCATAGAGACACACAGAGACTCATAGAGACTCATATAGATACACAGAGACACATAGAGATACACAGAGACTCATAGAGATACACAGAGACACAGAGATACACAGACTAATAGAGATACACAGACTCATAGAGATACACAAGAGACTCATAGAGATACAGAGAGATACAGACTCATAGAGATACACAGAGACTCATAGAGATACTTAGAGACTCATAGAGATACACAGAGACTCATAGAGATACACAGAGACTCATAGAGATACACAGAGACTCATAGAGATACACAGAGACTCATAGAGATACACAGAGACTCATAGAGATACACAGAGACTCATAGAGAAACACAGAGACTCATAGAGATACACAGAGAATCATAGAGATACACATAGACTCATAGAGATACACAGAGACTCATAGAGATACAGAGACTCATAGAGATACACAGAGACTCATAGAGATACAGAGACTCATAGAGATACACAGAGACTCATAGAGATACACAGAGACTCATAGAGATACACAGAGACTCATAGAGATACACAGAGACTCATAGAGATACACAGAGACTCAAAGAGATACACAGAGACTCATAGAGATACACATAGACACATAGACACAGAGACTCATAGAGATACACAGAGACTCATAGAGATACACAGACTCATAGAGATACACAGAGACTCATAGAGATACAGAGACTCATAGAGATACACAGAGACTCATAGAGATACACAGAGACTCATAGAGATACACAGAGACTCATAGAGATACAGAGACTCATAGAGATACACAGAGACTCATAGAGATACACAGAGACACATAGAGATACACAGAGACTCATAGAGATACACAGAGACTCATAGAGATACACAGAGACTCATAGAGATACACAGAGACTCATAGAGATACACAGAGACTCAGAGATACACAGAGACTCATAGAGATACACAGAGACTCATAGAGATACACAGAGACTCATAGAGATACACAGAGACTCATAGAGATACACAGAGACACAGAGACTCATAGAGATACACAGAGACTCATAGAGATACAGAGACTCATAGAGATACACAGAGACTCATAGAGATACACAGAGACTCATAGAGATACACAGAGACGCATAGAGATACACAGAGACTCATAGAGATACTCAGAGACTCATAGAGATACACAGAGACTCATAGAGATACACAGAGACACATGGAGATACATAGAGACTCATAGAGATACACAGAGACTCATAGAGATACACAGAGACTCATAGAGATACACAGAGACTCATAGAGACACACAGAGACTCATAGAGATACACAGAGACTCATAGAGATGCACAGAGACTCATAAAGACGCACAGAGACTCATAGAGACACACAGAGACTCATAGAGATACACAGAGACTCATAGAGATACACAGAGACTCATAGATACACAGAGACTCAGAGATACACAGAGACTCATAGAGATACAGAGACTCATAGAGATACACAGAGACTCATAGAGATACACAGAGACTCATAGAGACACACAGAGACTCACAGAGATACACAGAGACTCATAGAGATACAGAGACTCATAGAGACACACAGAGACTCACAGAGATACACAGAGACTCATAGAGTTACACAGAGACTCATACAGATACACAGAGACTCATAGAGACACACAGAGACTCACAGAGATACACAGAGACTCATAGAGTTACACAGAGACTCATAGAGATACACAGAGACTCATAGAGATACACAGAGACTCATAGAGATACACAGAGACTCATAGAGATACACAGAGACTCATAGAGATACACAGAGACTCATAGAGATACACAGAGACACATAGAGATACACAGAGACTCATAGAGATACACAGAGACTCATAGAGATACACAGAGACTCAGAGACACACAGAGATTCATAGAGATACAGAGACTCATAGAGATACACAGAGACTCATAGAGATACACAGATACTCATAGAGATACACAGAGACTCATAGAGATACACAGAGACTCATAGAGATACACAGAGACTCATAGAGATACACAGACTCATAGAGATACACAGAGACTCATAGAGATACACAGAGACACATAGAGATACACAGAGACACAGAGATACACAGAGACTCATAGAGATACACAGAGACTCATAGAGATACACAGAGACTCATAGAGATACACAGAGACTCATAGAGATACACAGAGACTCATAGAGTTACACAGAGACTCATAGAGATACACAGAGACTCATAGAGATACACAGAGACTCATAGAGATACACAGAGACTCATAGAGATACACAGAGACTCATAGAGATACACAGAGACACATAGAGATACACAGAGACTCATAGAGATACACAGAGATACACAGAGACTCATAGAGATACACAGAGACTCATAGAGATACACAGAGACTCATAGAGATACACAGAGACTCATAGAGATACACAGAGACTCATAGAGATACACAGAGATACAGAGACTCATAGAGATACACAGAGACTCATAGAGATACACAGAGACTCATAGAGATACACAGAGACACATAGAGATACACAGAGACTCATAGAGATACACAGAGACTCATAGAGATACACAGAGATACACAGAGACTCATAGAGATACACAGAGACTCATAGAGACTCATAGAGATACACAGAGACTCATAGAGATACACAGAGACACATAGAGATACACAGAGACTCATAGAGATACACAGAGACTCATAGAGATACACAAAGACTCATAGAGATACACAGAGACTCATAGAGACTCATAGAGATAGAGACTCATAGAGACACACAGAGACTCATAGAGATATACAGAGACTCATAGAGATACACAGAAACTCAGAGAGATACACAGAGATACACAGAGACTCATAGAGATACACAGAGACTCATAGAGATACACAGAGACACATAGAGATACACAGAGACTCATAGAGATACACAGAGACTCATAGAGATACACAGAGACGCATAGAGATACACAGAGACTCATAGAGACACACAGAGACTCATAGAGATAAGAGACTCATAGAGATACACAGAGACTCATAGAGATACACAGAGACTCATAGAGACACACAGAGACTCATAGAGATACACAGAGACTCATAGAGATGCACAGAGACTCATAAAGACGCACAGAGACTCATAGAGACACACAGAGACTCATAGAGATACACAGAGACTCATAGAGATACACAGAGACTCATAGATATGTAGGGGTGCTATGGGGAATAAACACATGACACGGGAAGGTGTGGTTCACCCACACCTTGGTGGCTACAACAACGTCCGCTAAGGCTCCAGTGGGTATAAAGTGCGGGGAGCCAGGGAGCTCGGGGCAGAGTGTGGGGCCCGAGGCTGAAGCAACCAGTGAAGAAAGAAGGCCAGCTAGGTGAGACCCTGGAACTCCTGTGACCGCTGCCCTTTTCAGGGCCGGCACAGCAAGCCAGTGGTGCGGCCCCAGAGCCCCAGAGTCAGAGTCCTTCTAAGGGCCGGTCTGGTCGGCGGGGTGCCGAGATCTGTGCCTAACCAGGGCCGGATCTGATAGCCTCCCTTAGAGCCCTACCAGGAGGAACTGGGAGCCTAGAGCTTAGGCCAGAGAGCCTGGGGTGTGTTCCTGAGTTATACGGGTGGAGGGGCCGCTACCCCTTCTAGTGTAACCCTTGTTAAGGTTTAAATAAATAGTGCTGCTTCTATTCTGCCGTCTCCGTGTCCTGGAACCCACTACAACTGGTGTCAGAAGTGGTCTTAAAATGGACACAAGGAGTACAAACCGATCACAGGAACCCCAGGAGGAGGACGGCTCGCCTGGGATTGCGCCAGAGGCCGCGGCCGACGATCCTGGGATGTCCCAGACGCCCCAACAGCAGCCGCCGCTGGAGGAGTGGCCGCCGATGGAGGACGGGTTGCAGGCGGCTCACTCTCGACTGGCTGAGCTGCTGTATGCCGCGGCTTCCACGCTGGAGGAAATCAACCGCGCGGGGCTGCGGGCGCAAAGGCGGCAGAGAGACGAACGCCGTTCAACGGCCATTCCCGCCGAAACACAGCCACCAGATTTCGGATTTGCCGCCATGACAGTGTCCGCCACGGCGATTGGAGGGTCGCAGCGCCACGTGGACGCTGTGGGCCAATCAGCGGTGGTGACGTCATCACCAACGGACGCCCGCTGTCAGGACCAATCGGCGGGCGCATCGTCATCACCTGCGCGACCGCCGATGGGTGTCCTCAGCCCCTCAGACACCGGTGGAGAGGCCGGAAATGGCGCGCGGCACCTCTCAGAGACGAAGCCATCGTTTCAACAACGCCTGCCGGTGTTGAAGGAGTTCGTTTCAGACGGCGGCGACTGGGGGGCCTTTCAACGCCGCTTTCTCGCTCATCAAGAGATGGCCGGCTGGACGGACAACGAGGCGTTGAGTGCGCTACCGGCCATGCTGGACGATGACGCCCTTGCTACGCTCATCACAGCTCCCAGATCAACGCGATCTACGCTATAGTCGGCGCTCCAGGTCCTCACCATAGTCTACGGGCCATCGTCGGACTGCCGCAAACTCTTCCACGAGCGGTGCAGGGGCCAGAAGGAGCCACCGCTGGCGTATCGCACGGCTCTCCTGGCCCTCGCAAAAGCGGCTTTCCCGCGGATGGACGGCGAAGGGGTGGACGCGATGGTGACGGAGAAGCTCCTGGCGTTGGCCCAGGAGCTACAGATCGTCATCGTCGCAGAGGACGACGCGGACATGTGCTCCTTGCGGGCAGCAAGACACATCCACGCGCACCTGATAGCGCAGCGTCGATCACCTCTCGTCCCCAAGGGCGCAGCTGCGGTGTGCGCTGGGACGCCGACCATCCCCCCCTCCGAGGAGGTCTTCGCGGCGGGTCGCCCGGTGGAGTGGAGATCCGGAGGGAGGCCGGCTCGGACCACACCGGATCGCCAGGAGCACCCCAAGGCGCTCATCACGTGCTACAACTGTGGCCGCAAGGGCCACGTGGCTGCGGAATGCCGGGCGCCTCGTCAACGACAGCCGGGACGGTCGGACGGCGCTCCAGCCTACAGGCCTCCGCATCGCAACCCGGCAAGTCGCGGCACCCCACATGCTCGGCCTGTGCACACACCTGTCCCCACCTCGCGCGTTTCGGTGTACGGGCCTCGGGGTACGCCCATTGGTTTGTTGGGTGGCGGCGGGGTCGAGAGGGTGCTCGGGCCGGGGCAGTGGACGGAATTGGCCCACCGCATTGTTGCTGCGTCGGCAGGCTCGTCCGTGGTCGCGGGTCACATTGACGGGGTCGAGGTGCGTATCCTCGTCGATACGGGAGCTTCGGCGACCATTGTGTCAGACTTGATTTATAATATTCTTCCCGTTCAAAGCCGCCCCTTGCTCCCAGTCACCGTTCCGTGTTACGCAGCGAACGGGGGTTCGCTGGGTATCATAGGCCAAATTCGAGCACAAATTTGCATTGGCGATATCAAACTCTCCGGGCCGATATTAGTCTCGTCCTCGCTGGCGGTTCCGTGCTTGTTGGGGACGGACTTTTTGGGCAAAATGCCGATTAAAATTCTAATTGATCAGGGTTGCATCGAGCTTCCCTCGGGCCGACGGGTAACATTCCTGCCTTCCCCTGTCACCTCAAGGGCAGCGTGCGCGTCGATACAAGCGTTCGTCACTCGGACGGTGCGTGTACCTCCCGGGGCGCAAATGCTCGTGCCCCTTCGCTTGCGTCGGCCTTTCGTGCCCGGTGTTCTGGACCAGGGAATTCTGTTAGGGCCCTCGAGGGCTGGGGAAAACGGGCTGGATCTGGTGGCCGCTCAAACGCTCGTTAAGGGGAGCGATGACCCGTTTATCCTCGTCCTTAACGTTGGCGTACAGACGGCCGTCGTTCCTCAGGGAACTGTGCTCGCGCACGCGACACCGGTCCCCGTGGTAGACACGGTTATGGGTAATGTGGGGACCGATCCTCTGGCTCAACCGCATTCTGAGGGGGACGATAGTTGGATGGACACACTATGTTCGGGCACGAGTGATCTGTCCGACTCCCAGCGTGCCGGCCTACGCACCCTTCTGACGGAATTTTCCGATGTTTTTAGTAAACACAAATATGACATTGGGTGCACGAAATTGTTGCGTCACCACATTGACACGGGTGACAATGCCCCGGTACGCCAGAATCCTTTTCGGTTAAGTCCGGCCGAAAAAGATCATGTCAAATTGGCAGTGGATGACATGCTGGCTGCAGACATTATAGCCCCTTCCACCAGTCCATGGGGAGCACCCATAGTGCTTGTCAAAAAGCACGATGGGTCCTTGCGATTCTGTGTGGATTTTCGCCGCCTTAATAAGATCTCCGTGGCCGACGCGTATCCACTTCCCCGGATGGACGAATCTCTGGATGCTCTGGCTGGCGCACGTTTTTTTTCTACGTTGGACTTGTTATCCGGATTTTGGCAACTCCCATTGGATGATGAGTCCAAGCCAAAGACTGCGTTTCGCACACCACACGGCCTATTCCAATTTAACCGGTTACCTATGGGATTACACTCCGCTCCGGCGACATTTCAGCGCCTTATGGAACTGGTTTTGGCTGGCTTACAGTGGAACGTCTGTTTGATCTATCTGGATGACGTCATCGTGTTCAGCAAGACATTTGACGAACACCTTTTGCGCTTGCGCGCCGTGTTCCTCAAAATGCGTGCTGCGAATTTGAAATTTAAGCCGCAAAAGTGCCACCTGCTACGGGAATCCGTACGCTATTTGGGGCACATCGTCAGCCGCTCGGGCATATCCACCGATCCCGCAAAGACGCAGTGTGTCAACTCCTGGCCAACCCCCACCTCGGTGGCTGAGGTCAGGAGTTTCATTGGATTTGCGTCTTATTACCGGCGGTTCGTCGCGGATTTCGCGACCATTGCTAAGCCCTTACACGCTCTGACGGCGAAGGGAGTGAAATTTCACTGGGGCCAGGAGGAGGAGGTCGCTTTTTGTTCCCTTCGCGACGCTCTCGTGCGGGCCCCTCCATTGAGCTACCCCGATTTTTCGGAACCCTTCCTGCTCGATACAGACGCCAGCAATACGGGCATTGGGGGTGTGCTCTCACAGGTGATCTGTGGTGTGGAACGCGTCGTGGCTTATGGCAGTAGGGTTTTGTCTCCGGCGGAACAGAGATACTGCGTCACGCGTCGGGAACTCTTGGCTATTGTATTTTTTATGCAACAGTATCGCCCATACCTGTACGGTCGGCATTTCACTGTCCGTACGGACCATGCGGCATTACAATATGCCTTGCGGGTGACACAGCCTTCGGGGCAATTGTCCCGATGGCTCGAAATCCTTCAGGATTATGATTTCACGACCACATATCGGAAGGGTGCTCGGCACACTAATGCGGATGCGCTGTCTCGCCTGCCGCCCGCCTCAGATTGCGCTTGTCTCAGGGGATCGGGGCGTTGTAAGCCGCCAGAGGATAGCCCCCCCTTAGATATCCCGGTTCTCGCTGCTGCCACTGAGGACCCCTTGCCTGAGGGTCCTGTCGGGGAGGGAGGTGCGGACTCCTTGCTGGGGTTGTCCGTTGCTGAATGGGGGCGCCTCCAGATGGAGGACGCATCCCTCCTCGCGTTGCGTCGTCGCGCAGGGGGTTCCGTGCGGGGGGTCGCGGGGATTGATTCATACGGGCTGCTCCAGGGGCTCCTAATGCATTGGGATGGGAGGGCCTGCCGTCACAGGCTGGTGGTGCCATCCGCTTTGCGGGGTAAGGCCGTTTGGGCCGCACACGAGCGACTTTTGCACCTGGGGACCCACAAGACCCTTGCCGTGCTCCAGCTGGATTTCTTCTGGCCGGGTATGGCAAGGGATGTGGATGACCTCCTGGGTGCATGCACTCAGTGCGCCCAACGAAAACCACCAGCGAAAGGCGCCTGCCCACCGCTACAATCTATCACGGTCTCTCGGGTTAACGAACTCGTCGCACTCGATATATTGGGGCCCTTCCCTGCGACCCCTAGGGGTAACAAGTACCTGCTGGTTGGCGTGGAATATTTCACCCGATGGCCTATGGCATGGCCTCTTGCTAACCAGTCAGCAGCAGCCGTTGCCGAGGCCTTTGTCCAGGGCTATGTCCTCGACAAGGGTGCTCCCGAACGGCTGCTGACTGACCAAGGGAAGAACTTCTCTGGCGTCCTTCTGCACGAGGTGTGTGCGCTTCTTGGTACGAAAAAGATTCGCACATCGCCCTATCACCCACAAACCGATGGCATGGTGGAGCGGCTGCATTGGACGCTCACATCTATGTTGTGTCACCAGGTGTGTGACTCCCAGACCGATTGGGACCTTCACATTCCGGGGGTTTTGGCCGCCTATAGAATGGCTCCTCACGCGGCAACCGGCTTCTCGCCGTTCTTTTTGATGTACGGTCGCGACGTTGACCCACCAATTGCGAATCAGCTCCGCGTCTCGGAAACCAGCAGAAAATCGAAATTGGCCGACCACGTTAAATTTAATATCCTGAGGTTGACCGAGGCGCGGGAGGCAGCGGCCCAAAACTCTTCCTCTCGGCAGAAGGCCAACGAGAGGTTGCGATCGCGCCAATCACGCACACATGCGTGGAAGCCAGGCGATCAAGCCTGGCTGCACTGCCCTCAGGTGCCGTTGGCGACCTCGGCGAAATTGTTGCGGCCTTGGAGGGGCCCTGTGGTTATTGTGAAGGTTATGCGGCCGCAGTGCGTTCGTATCCAGTGGGGGAAACGCTGCTGGTACGTACACCCCTCGCGTCTGAAGCCGTTTGTGGCGCCGCGCGTCCCTCCACCACATTACACAGGCCGAGCATGTGATGTCTCCGCTGACTCCCGGACGGCGTCTTCGTCACCTGCCCTTGATGCTTCACTAACTGTTCCACCTTCAGGCGCCTCAAGAATGACGGCTTCCAGCGCGCCTGCGCCACCCGGTGGGGACGGAGTTTGCCCTTCCGGGGTGACGGAAGACGGTGCACCTGCACAGCCGGTGCCCACTGCCGGGCCGACCGGACCCTCCCCCTACGATGGACCCGCAAATCGGACTCGCGCCAAAATGCGCCGCTTGTTGTAAAAATGGTTCTTGTTACTCTTGTTGTTCACTGTTAAGTTTTCTTGCTGCGTTGATGGGGGGGGCGGGTACAATGTATATGTGTATATAGTGAAATTTTGTATAGGTGGGTTGGGTTATTTATTGGGGTGTTCGTTCTTATGAGGCACGCACGGGTGGGGGTTTGTTGTGTTTATTGTTCGAGTATTGTTGCAGCCGGGACGGCTGCGGGTTACACGGGAGGGGGTGATGTAGGGGTGCTATGGGGAATAAACACATGACACGGGAAGGTGTGGTTCACCCACACCTTGGTGGCTACAACAACGTCCGCTAAGGCTCCAGTGGGTATAAAGTGCGGGGAGCCAGGGAGCTCGGGGCAGAGTGTGGGGCCCGAGGCTGAAGCAACCAGTGAAGAAAGAAGGCCAGCTAGGTGAGACCCTGGAACTCCTGTGACCGCTGCCCTTTTCAGGGCCGGCACAGCAAGCCAGTGGTGCGGCCCCAGAGCCCCAGAGTCAGAGTCCTTCTAAGGGCCGGTCTGGTCGGCGGGGTGCCGAGATCTGTGCCTAACCAGGGCCGGATCTGATAGCCTCCCTTAGAGCCCTACCAGGAGGAACTGGGAGCCTAGAGCTTAGGCCAGAGAGCCTGGGGTGTGTTCCTGAGTTATACGGGTGGAGGGGCCGCTACCCCTTCTAGTGTAACCCTTGTTAAGGTTTAAATAAATAGTGCTGCTTCTATTCTGCCGTCTCCGTGTCCTGGAACCCACTACAGATACACAGAGACTCAGAGATACACAGAGACTCATAGAGATACAGAGACTCATAGAGATACACAGAGACTCATAGAGATACACAGAGACTCATAGAGACACACAGAGACTCACAGAGATACACAGAGACTCATAGAGATACAGAGACTCATAGAGACACACAGAGACTCACAGAGATACACAGAGACTCATAGAGTTACACAGAGACTCATACAGATACACAGAGACTCATAGAGACACACAGAGACTCACAGAGATACACAGAGACTCATAGAGTTACACAGAGACTCATAGAGATACACAGAGACTCATAGAGATACACAGAGACTCATAGAGATACACAGAGACTCATAGAGATACACAGAGACTCATAGAGATACACAGAGACTCATAGAGATACACAGAGACACATAGAGATACACAGAGACTCATAGAGATACACAGAGACTCATAGAGATACACAGAGACTCAGAGACACACAGAGATTCATAGAGATACAGAGACTCATAGAGATACACAGAGACTCATAGAGATACACAGATACTCATAGAGATACACAGAGACTCATAGAGATACACAGAGACTCATAGAGATACACAGACTCATAGAGATACACAGAGACTCATAGAGATACACAGAGACACATAGAGATACACAGAGACACAGAGATACACAGAGACTCATAGAGATACACAGAGACTCATAGAGATACACAGAGACTCATAGAGATACACAGAGACTCATAGAGATACACAGAGACTCATAGAGTTACACAGAGACTCATAGAGATACACAGAGACTCATAGAGATACACAGAGACTCATAGAGATACACAGAGACTCATAGAGATACACAGAGACTCATAGAGATACACAGAGACACATAGAGATACACAGAGACTCATAGAGATACACAGAGATACACAGAGACTCATAGAGATACACAGAGACTCATAGAGATACACAGAGACTCATAGAGATACACAGAGACTCATAGAGATACACAGAGACTCATAGAGATACACAGAGATACAGAGACTCATAGAGATACACAGAGACTCATAGAGATACACAGAGACTCATAGAGATACACAGAGACACATAGAGATACACAGAGACTCATAGAGATACACAGAGACTCATAGAGATACACAGAGATACACAGAGACTCATAGAGATACACAGAGACTCATAGAGACTCATAGAGATACACAGAGACTCATAGAGATACACAGAGACACATAGAGATACACAGAGACTCATAGAGATACACAGAGACTCATAGAGATACACAAAGACTCATAGAGATACACAGAGACTCATAGAGACTCATAGAGATAGAGACTCATAGAGACACACAGAGACTCATAGAGATATACAGAGACTCATAGAGATACACAGAAACTCAGAGAGATACACAGAGATACACAGAGACTCATAGAGATACACAGAGACTCATAGAGATACACAGAGACACATAGAGATACACAGAGACTCATAGAGATACACAGAGACTCATAGAGATACACAGAGACGCATAGAGATACACAGAGACTCATAGAGACACACAGAGACTCATAGAGATAAGAGACTCATAGAGATACACAGAGACTCATAGAGATACACAGAGACTCATAGAGATGCACAGAGACTCATAGAGATACACAGAGACTCATAGAGATACACAGAGACTCATAGAGACACACAGAGACTCATAGAGATACACTGAGACTCATAGAGATACACAGAGACTCATAGAGATACACAGAGATACAGAGACTCATAGAGATACACAGAGACTCACAGAGATACACAGAGACTCATAGAGATACACAGAGACACATAGAGATACACAGAGACTCATAGAGATACACAGAGACTCAAAGAGATACACAGAGACTCATAGTTACACAGAGACTCATAGAGATACACAGAGACTCATAGAGATACACAGAGACTCATAGAGATACACAGAGACTCAGAGATACACAGAGACTCATAGAGATACACAGAGACACATAGAGATACACAGAGACTCATAGAGATACACAGAGACTCATAGAGACTCATAGAGACTCATAGAGATACACAGAGACTCATAGAGACTCATAGAGATACAGAGACTCATAGAGACACACAGAGACTCATAGAGATATACAGAGACTCATAGAGATACACAGAGACTCAGAGAGATACACAGAGACTCATAGAGATACACAGAGACTCATAGAGATACACAGAGACACATAGAGATACACAGAGACTCATAGAGATACACAGAGACGCATAGAGATACACAGAGACTCATAGAGACACACAGAGACTCATAGAGATAAGAGACTCATAGAGATACACAGAGACTCATAGAGATACACAGAGACTCATAGAGATGCACAGAGACTCATAGAGATACACAGAGACTCATAGAGATACACAGAGACTCATAGAGACACACAGAGACTCATAGAGATACACAGAGACTCATAGAGATACACAGAGACTCATAGAGATACACAGAGACACATATAGATACAGAGACACATAGAGATACACAGAGACTCATAGAGATACACAGAGACTCATAGAGATACACAGAGACTCATAGAGATACACAGAGACTCATAGAGTTACACAGAGACTCATAGAGATACACAGAGACTCATAGAGATACACAGAGACTCAGAGATACACAGAGACTCATAGAGATACACAGAGACTCATAGAGATACACAGAGACACATAGAGATACACAGAGACTCATAGAGATACACAGAGATACACAGAGACTCATAGAGATACACAGAGACTCATAGAGATACACAGAGACTCATAGAGATACACAGAGACTCAGAGATACACAGAGATACAGAGACTCATAGAGATACACAGAGACTCATAGAGATACACAGAGACTCATAGAGATACACAGAGACACATAGAGATACACAGAGACTCATAGAGATACACAGAGACTCATAGAGATACACAGAGATACACAGAGACTCATAGAGATACACAGAGACTCATAGAGATACACAGAGACTCATAGAGATACACAGAGACTCATAGAGTTACACAGAGACTCATAGAGATACACAGAGACTCCTAGAGATACACAGAGACTCCTAGAGATACACAGAGACTCCTAGAGATACACAGAGACTCATAGAGATACACAGAGACTCATAGAGATACACAGAGACACATAGAGATACACAGAGACTCATAGAGATACACAGAGACTCATAGAGATACACAGAGACTCATAGAGATACACAGAGACTCATAGAGATACACAGAGACTCATAGAGACTCATAGAGATACACAGAGACTCATAGAGACACACAGAGACTCAAAGAGATACACAGAGACTCATAGAGATACACAGAGACTCAGAGAGATACACAGAGATACACAGAGACTCATAGAGATACACAGAGACTCATAGAGATACACAGAGACACATAGAGATACACAGAGACTCATAGAGATACACAGAGACTCATAGAGATACACAGAGACGCATAGAGATACACAGAGACTCATAGAGACACACAGAGACTCATAGAGATAAGAGACTCATAGAGATACACAGAGACTCATAGAGATACACAGAGACTCATAGAGATACACAGAGACTCATAGAGACACACAGAGACTCATAGAGATACACAGAGACTCATAGAGATACACAGAGACTCATACAGATACACAGAGACTCATAGAGATACACAGAGACTCATAGAGACACACAGAGACTCATAGAGACACACAGAGACTCATAGAGACACACAGAGACTCATAGAGACACAGAGACTCATAGAGATACACAGAGACTCATAGAGATACACAGACTCATAGAGATACACAGAGACTCATAGAGACACACAGAGACTCATAGAGATACACAGACTCATAGAGATACACAGAGACTCATAGAGACACACAGAGACTCATAGAGATACACAGAGACTCATAGAGATACACTGAGACTCATAGAGATACACAGAGACTCATAGAGACACACAGAGACTCATAGAGATACACAGACTCATAGAGATACACAGAGACTCATAGAGACACACAGAGACTCATAGAGATACACAGAGACTCATAGAGATACACAGAGACTCATAGAGACACACAGAGACTCATAGAGATACACAGAGACTCATAGAGACACACAGAGACACATAGAGATACACAGACTCATAGAGATACACAGAGACTCATAGAGACACACAGAGACTCATAGAGATACACAGAGACTCATAGAGATACACTGAGACTCATAGAGATACACAGAGACTCATAGAGACACACAGAGACTCATAGAGATACACAGACTCATAGAGATACACAGAGACTCATAGAGACACACAGAGACTCGCGTGAAGGTTGCGCGTGTCGTCGGAACGCCAGAAATGTGTCCGATGCGGCGTCTGTGATTTAAACTTTTATTTTACGCAGCGATTCGCTTCTCATTGCCAACGCGGTGCACTTGACGCGTCGCAGACCAAAAGCCCACGGCGTGACACGAATCGAAAACCCCGCGCGTGGGTTTCATTTTTTTGCGACCGATCACGGTTCCTGCTCCTGCCGCTGCCGCCGCCGCCGCCAAGCGACAAAGCACAAAACCAGGACGGAGCCTCGGCGGCCACGGCTCACGATGAGCGCAAGCGGACGGCGCGGACGACACCGCCACCGTCAACCCCTTCTCTCGCGAGAAGACAAAGGGAGACGCGAGGTTCACGCCACGTGGACGCAAATCGTCGCGTCTCCGCAACCCCCCGCAAACCACACACAACCACAAAGATCCCCCGTGTAGCCTTAACAGACTGTAGGGGCAAGTGCTGTTAGCGAGCACCTATGAAGGCGAGAACGGTACACGCGGGGGTGGGTGGCCAGCACCACGCCCGACCGCCTTTGTCTCCCTAGTGACGATGTTTACACACCGCACCAGGTACTCATTTGAGGCTGGGTCGACCTAGGGGAGGCCCGGGACCGGTTCAGATAATCGTCACTGGTGTTGGCCGTGAGCGGGAATCGAACCCGGGTCGCCAGGTTCATAGCGCAGCGTAGCGCTAACCGCTACACTATCGCTCCCCACACACACACACACCCACCCTCATTGCTAATCATAACCATTGACTGATTACTAATCGATTATATAATTACAATACCCCCCCTCCGCCTCTAATCACTGCACCTGATGAGTTAAGTGATGACGTCACCCTGCTGCTCTAAATAAAACCGGGAGCAAGCGAGGGCTTTACCATTCTGGCGAATTGCCCGATGATGCTGGATGTATTTACCAGCGAAACGTCGTACTCAAACTGTAAATGTTGTGGATTCACTCTTCAACACACCGGTGGGCTAAAGTAGTGAATTATTTGTCTTTTGTCAACGTGACACTTTTTTTGCTGATTGGCCGTGTCGGGTGGTGGAGGGTTACGACACATTTATAAATAAACGCGATCTAACCCAAAACCTTTATTATGAATAATATTGGTCGCGAAAGCCTACGTGTTAAACTGATGATGACGATGATGATGATGACGATGATGACGATGATGATGATGGCGATGATGATGATGACGATACCGAGGGTGGCGATGACGATGATGATAATACCGACGGTGGCAATGATGATAATGGCGATGATGATAATGACGACGATGATAACGATGATAACGATGATGACGATGATGACGACAATGACGACGACGAAGTCGTCCTTTCAATGAATCGCAATCGGCCGTTTTGTTTACCGACTAAAGCCCGTAGAGCTAAAAAGCTCTTTAGTTTTCAGGGAGGGGAGGGGGGGGTGGGGGCGGTGTTGGTTCGGGGCGGGGGGGCAACTCGGCTGGCGGGCGACGTCAAAAGCATTCCACAATCACAGACTTAACCTCGAAAAATAAGCACAATTAATAATCGCAATTAAGTTGTAAATGATCATCGATGAAGCTTCTGCTGCAACTTATAATGATGATGCAACTGGTGATGAGGATGACGCGACTTGTATGATGACGATGTCAATTAGAATAACGACGCAGTTTGGTCTCTACATGGTTACGATGGCAATGGTGATGTTTGGTCCAAATAACAAGCGAAGGCGAGATGTGTTTACCGACCCTCATCCTGCTACACCCCTACCCCTCACTCAGCTGGGTGGACACCTCCTCGCTCTCCTTCACAACGCATTCACCCATCCCTCCCTCTCCCCAAAGTCCACTCCTCCCCTGTCCTGCCTCCCTCCCTCTAGCCCCTCCCCCCTCCCTTACCCCCCTCCCCTTCCCTCCTCCCCCCCCTTACCCCCCTCCCCTTCCCCCCTCCCCCCCTTACCCCCCTCCCCTTCCCCCCTTAAGTCCCCCTCCCTCCCCTCCTCCCTACCCCCCTTACCCCCCCTCCCTCCCTCGACTCCCACCCCCCCTTACTCACCTCCCCCCCTCCCACCCCTCCCTCACTCCCTCCCCCCACCCCCTCCCCCCCTTACCCCCCTCCCTCCCCCAATCCCCTCGCTCCCACCCCCCCCTCCCCTCACACCTACTCGCCGTGTATGAACCTCACCCCCACCCACCCCACCCCACCCACCCAGCCCCCTCTCAGGAGGTTTTGGTCTTGAGGCGACCCTCGGCGGCCACCGGCTCCCTGGCCTTGAGCAGCAGCAGCAGCAGCAGCAGGAGGAGGCAGCAGACGGTGGCGGGGAGACACTGGACCAGGGGCAGCCCCAGGGACAGGAGGCTGTAGATGGCCCCTGACACACGGGGCGGACAGGCGGACAGACGGACAGACGGACAGACGGACAGACGGACAGACGGACAGACGGACAGACGGACAGACGGACAGACTTGTAGACGTGACGTAAGGGGGGGGAGACAGAGCGGACGTCGTGTTGCGAGCCTCGCGGAACGAGCGAACAGACACCTTTATAACACAGAACAGACACCACCTTTATAACACAGAACAGACACCTTTATAACTCAGAACAGACACCACCTTTATAACACAGAACAGACACCTTTATAACACAGAACAGACACCACCTTTATAACTCAGAACAGACACCTTTATAACACAGAACAGACACCTTTATAACACAGAACAGACACCACCTTTATAACACAGAACAGACACCTTTATAACTCAGAACAGACACCACCTTTATAACACAGAACAGACACCTTTATAACACAGAACAGACACCACCTTTATAACACAGAACAGACACCTTTATAACACAGAACAGACACCTTTATAACTCAGAACAGACACCTTTATAACACAGAACAGACACCACCTTTATAACACAGAACAGACACCTTTATAACGCAGAACAGACACCTTTATAACACAGAACAGACACCTTTATAACACAGAACAGACACCACCTTTATAACGCAGAACAGACACCTTTATAACGCAGAACAGACACCACCTTTATAACGCAGAACAGACACCACCTTTATAACACAGAACAGACACCACCTTTATAACGCAGAACAGACACCTTTATAACACAGAACAGACACCTTTATAACACAGAACAGACACCACCTTTATAACACAGAACAGACACCTTTATAACGCAGAACAGACACCTTTATAACACAGAACAGACACCTTTATAACACAGAACAGACACCTTTATAACACAGAACAGACACCACCTTTATAACACAGAACAGACACCTTTATAACGCAGAACAGACACCTTTATAACACAGAACAGACACCTTTATAACGCAGAACAGACACCTTTATAACACAGAACAGACACCACCTTTATAACGCAGAACAGACACCTTTATAACACAGAACAGACACCACCTTTATAACGCAGAACAGACACCTTTATAACACAGAACAGACACCACCTTTATAACACAGAACAGACACCACCTTTATAACACAGAACAGACACCTTTATAACACAGAACAGACACCTTTATAACGCAGAACAGACACCTTTATAACACAGAACAGACACCTTTATAACACAGAACAGACACCTTTATAACGCAGAACAGACACCACCTTTATAACGCAGAACAGACACCTTTATAACGCAGAACAGACACCTTTATAACACAGAACAGACACCACCTTTATAACACAGAACAGACACCTTTATAACACAGAACAGACACCACCTTTATAACACAGAACAGACACCTTTATAACGCAGAACAGACACCACCTTCATAACGCAGAACAGACACCTTTATAACGCAGAACAGACACCTTTATAACACAGAACAGACACCTTTATAACACAGAACAGACACCTTTATAACGCAGAACAGACACCACCTTCATAACGCAGAACAGACACCTTTATAACGCGGAACAGACACCTTTATAACACAGAACAGACACCTTTATAACACAGAACAGACACCTTTATAACACAGAACAGACACCTTTATAACGCAGAACAGACACCACCTTTATAACACAGAACAGACACCACCTTTATAACGCAGAACAGACACCTTTATAACACAGAACAGACACCTTTATAACGCAGAACAGACACCACCTTTATAACACAGAACAGACACCACCTTTATAACACAGAACAGACACCTTTATAACGCAGAACAGACACCACCTTCATAACACAGAACAGACACCTTTATAACACAGAACAGACACCACCTTTATAACGCAGAACAGACATCTTTATAACACAGAACAGACACCACCTTTATAACTCAGAACAGACACCTTTATAACGCAGAACAGACACCACCTTTATAACGCAGAACAGACATCTTTATAACGCAGAACAGACACCACCTTTATAACACAGAACAGACACCTTTATAACACAGAACAGACACCTTTATAACGCAGAACAGACACCTTTATAACGCAGAACAGACACCTTTATAACACAGAACAGACACCTTTATAACGCAGAACAGACACCTTTATAACACAGAACAGACACCTTTATAACGCAGAACAGACACCTTTATAACACAGAACAGACACCTTTATAACACAGAACAGACACCTTTATAACGCAGAACAGACACCTTTATAACACAGAACAGACACCTTTATAACGCAGAACAGACACCTTTATAACACAGAACAGACACCTTTATAACACAGAACAGACACCACCTTTATAACGCAGAACAGACACCTTCATAACGCAGAACAGACACCTTTATAACTCAGAACAGACACCTTTATAACACAGAACAGACACCACCTTTATAACACAGAACAGACACCACCTTCATAACGCAGAACAGACACCTTTATAACACAGAACAGACACCTTTATAACACAGAACAGACACCACCTTTATAACACAGAACAGACACCTTTATAACACAGAACAGACACCACCTTTATAACTCAGAACAGACACCTTTATAACACAGAACAGACACCACCTTTATAACGCAGAACAGACACCTTTATAACACAGAACAGACACCTTTATAACACAGAACAGACACCTTTATAACACAGAACAGACACCTTTATAACACAGAACAGACACCACCTTTATAACACAGAACAGACACCTTTATAACTCAGAACAGACACCACCTTTATAACGCAGAACAGACACCTTTATAACACAGAACAGACACCTTTATAACGCAGAACAGACACCTTTATAACACAGAACAGACACCTTTATAACGCAGAACAGACACCACCTTTATAACTCAGAACAGACACCTTTATAACGCAGAACAGACACCACCTTTATAACTCAGAACAGACACCTTTATAACACAGAACAGACACCTTTATAACTCAGAACAGACACCTTTATAACACAGAACAGACACCACCTTTATAACGCAGAACAGACACCACCTTTATAACTCAGAACAGACACCTTTATAACGCAGAACAGACACCTTTATAACGCAGAACAGACACCTTTATAACGCAGAACAGACACCTTTATAACACAGAACAGACACCTTTATAACGCAGAACAGACACCACCTTTATAACACAGAACAGACACCTTTATAACACAGAACAGACACCTTTATAACACAGAACAGACACCTTTATAACACAGAACAGACACCACCTTTATAACACAGAACAGACACCTTTATAACACAGAACAGACACCTTTATAACTCAGAACAGACACCTTTATAACGCAGAACAGACACCTTTATAACGCAGAACAGACACCTTTATAACACAGAACAGACACCTTTATAACGCAGAACAGACACCACCTTTATAACACAGAACAGACACCTTTATAACACAGAACAGACACCTTTATAACACAGAACAGACACCTTTATAACACAGAACAGACACCACCTTTATAACGCAGAACAGACACCTTTATAACACAGAACAGACACCTTTATAACACAGAACAGACACCACCTTTATAACACAGAACAGACACCACCTTTATAACGCAGAACAGACACCTTTATAACACAGAACAGACACCTTTATAACACAGAACAGACACCTTTATAACACAGAACAGACACCTTTATAACGCAGAACAGACACCTTTATAACACAGAACAGACACCTTTATAACACAGAACAGACACCACCTTTATAACACAGAACAGACACCTTTATAACGCAGAACAGACACCTTTATAACACAGAACAGACACCTTTATAACGCAGAACAGACACCACCTTTATAACGCAGAACAGACACCTTTATAACACAGAACAGACACCACCTTTATAACACAGAACAGACACCTTTATAACGCAGAACAGACACCTTTATAACGCAGAACAGACACCTTTATAACGCAGAACAGACACCACCTTTATAACACAGAACAGACCCCTTTATAACGCAGAACAGACACACCTTTATAACGCAGAACAGACACCTTTATAACGCAGAACAGACACCTTTATAACGCAGAACAGACACCACTTTATAACAGCAGAACAGACACCTTATAACACAGAACAGACACCTTTATAACGCAGAACAGACACCTTTATAACGCAGAACAGACACCTTTATAACGCAGAACAGACAACCTTTATAACACAGAACAGACCACCTTTATAACACAGAACAGACACCTTTATAACGCAGAACAGACACCTTTATAACGCAGAACAGACACCACCTTTATAACTCAGAACAGACACCTTTATAACGCAGACACCTTTATACGCAGAACAGCACCTTTATAACACAGAACAGACACCTTTATAACGCAGAACAGACACCTTTATAACGCAGAACAGAACACCTTTATAACAGCAGAACAGACACCTTTATAACGACAGAACAGACACACTTTATAACACAGAACAGACACCCTTTATAACAGCAGAACAGACACCTTTATAACGCAGAACAGACACCACCTTTATAACGCAGAACAGACACCTTTATAACACAGAACAGACACACCTTTATAACGCAGAACAGACACCTTTATAACGCAGAACAGACACCACCTTTTATAACTCAGAACAGACACACCTTTATAACGCAGAACAGACACCCTTTATAACGCAGAACAGACACCACCTTATAACACATGAACAGACACCTTTATAACGCAGAACAGACACCTTTTATAACGCAGAACAGACACCTTTATAACGCAGAACAGGACACCTTTATAACACAGAACAGACACCTTTATAACGCAGAACAGACACCTTATAACACAGAACAGACACCACCTTTATAACGCAGAACAGACACCTTTATAACACAGAACAGACACCTTTATAACACAGAACAGACACCTTTATAAACGCAGAAACAGCCACCTTTATAACACAGAACAGACACCCTTTATAACTCAGAACAGACACCTTTATAACTCAGAACAGACACCCCTTTATAACGCAGAACAGACACCTTTATAACGCAGAACAGACACCTTTATAACACAGAACAGACACCTTTATAACGCAGAACAGACACCTTTATAACGCAGAACAGACACCTTATAACCAGAACAGACACCTTTATAACGCAGAACAGACACCTTTATAACACAGAACAGACACCTTTATAACGCAGAACAGACACCACCTTTATAACGCAGAACAGACACCACCTTCATAACGCAGAACAGACACCTTTATAACGCAGAACAGACACCTTTATAACACAGAACAGACACCTTTATAACGCAGAACAGACACCTTTATAACACAGAACAGACACCACCTTTATAACACAGAACAGACACCTTTATAACGCAGAACAGACACCTTTATAACGCAGAACAGACACCTTTATAACGCAGAACAGACACCACCTTTATAACACAGAACAGACACCTTTATAACGCAGAACAGACACCTTTATAACACAGAACAGACACCTTTATAACGCAGAACAGACACCTTTATAACGCAGAACAGACACCACCTTTATAACACAGAACAGACACCTTTATAACACAGAACAGACACCTTTATAACACAGAACA
This sequence comes from Petromyzon marinus, assembly GCF_010993605.1. Classification (NCBI taxonomy): domain Eukaryota; kingdom Metazoa; phylum Chordata; class Hyperoartia; order Petromyzontiformes; family Petromyzontidae; genus Petromyzon; species Petromyzon marinus. Next base: position 705,921 of record NC_046134.1, on the reverse strand, counting down.
GACACCACCTTTATAACGCAGAACAGACACCTTTATAACGCAGAACAGACACCTTTATAACACAGAACAGACACCTTTATAACACAGAACAGACACACCTTTATAACGCAGAACAGACACCTTTATAACGCAGAACAGACACCTTATAACGCAGAACAGACACCTTTATAACACAGAACAGACACCTTTATAACGCAGAACAGACACCTTTATAACTCAGAACAGACACCTTTATAACGCAGAACAGACACCTTTATAACAGCAGAACAGACACCACCTTTATAACGCAGAACAGACACCTTTATAACTCAGAACAGACCCACCTTTATAACTCAGAACAGACACCTTTATAACACAGAACAGACACCTTTATAACGCAGAACAGACACACCTTTATAACACAGAACAGACACCTTTATAACTCAGAACAGACACCTTTATAACGCAGAACAGACACCTTATAACGCAGAACAGACACCTTTATAACGCAGAACAGACACCTTTATAACTCAGAACAGACACCTTTATAACTACAGAACAGACACCTTTATAACTCAGAACAGACACCTTTATAACGCAGAACAGACACCTTTATAACTCAGAACAGACACCTTTATAACTCAGAACAGACACCACTTTATAACTCAGAACAGACACCTTTATAACACAGAACAGACACCTTTATAACTCAGAACAGACACCACCTTTATAACGCAGAACAGACACCTTTATAACCAGAACAGACACCTTTATAACACAGAACAGACACCTTTATAACGCAGAACAGACACCTTTATAACGCAGAACAGACACCCTTATAACGCAGAACAGTACACTTTATAACGCAGAACAGACACCTTTATAAACACAGAACAGACACCTTTATAACGCAGAACAGACCCACCTTTATAACACAGAACAGACACCTTTATAACGACAGAACAGACCACCTTTATAAACTCAGAACAGACACCTTTATAAACCAGAACAGACACCTTTATAACACAGAACAGACACCTTTATAACAGCAGAACAGACACCCTTTATAACGCAGAACAGACACCTTTATAACGCAGAACAGACACCACCTTTATAACGCAGAACAGACACCTTTATAACACAGAACAGACACCACATTTATAACACAGAACAGACACCACCTTTATAACGCAGAACAGACACCTTTATAACACAGAACAGACACCTTTATAACACAGAACAGACACCTTTATAACGCAGAACAGACACCTTTATAACGCAGAACAGACACCTTTATAACGCAGAACAGACACCTTTATAACACAGAACAGACACCTTTATAACTCAGAACAGACACCTTTATAACTCAGAACAGACACCACCTTTATAACGCAGAACAGACACCTTTATAACACAGAACAGACACCTTTATAACTCAGAACAGACACCTTTATAACTCAGAACAGACACCACCTTTATAACTCAGAACAGACACCTTTATAACTCAGAACAGACACCTTTATAACTCAGAACAGACACCACCTTTATAACGCAGAACAGACACCTTTATAACACAGAACAGACACCTTTATAACACAGAACAGACACCTTTATAACACAGAACAGACACCTTTATAACGCAGAACAGACACCTTTATAACGCAGAACAGACACCTTTATAACGCAGAACAGACACCTTTATAACGCAGAACAGACACCTTTATAACGCAGAACAGACACCTTTATAACGCAGAACAGACACCTTTATAACACAGAACAGACACCTTTATAACGCAGAACAGACACCACCTTTATAACACAGAACAGACACCTTTATAACACAGAACAGACACCACCTTTATAACACAGAACAGACACCTTTATAACACAGAACAGACACCACCTTTATAACGCAGAACAGACACCTTTATAACGCAGAACAGACACCACCTTTATAACACAGAACAGACACCTTTATAACGCAGAACAGACACCTTTATAACGCAGAACAGACACCTTTATAACACAGAACAGACACCTTTATAACGCAGAACAGACACCACCTTTATAACGCAGAACAGACACCACCTTCATAACGCAGAACAGACACCTTTATAACGCAGAACAGACACCTTTATAACACAGAACAGACACCTTTATAACGCAGAACAGACACCTTTATAACACAGAACAGACACCACCTTTATAACACAGAACAGACACCTTTATAACGCAGAACAGACACCTTTATAACGCAGAACAGACACCTTTATAACGCAGAACAGACACCACCTTTATAACACAGAACAGACACCTTTATAACGCAGAACAGACACCTTTATAACACAGAACAGACACCTTTATAACGCAGAACAGACACCTTTATAACGCAGAACAGACACCACCTTTATAACACAGAACAGACACCTTTATAACACAGAACAGACACCTTTATAACACAGAACAGACACCACCTTTATAACGCAGAACAGACACCTTTATAACGCAGAACAGACACCTTTATAACACAGAACAGACACCTTTATAACACAGAACAGACACCACCTTTATAACGCAGAACAGACACCTTTATAACGCAGAACAGACACCTTTATAACGCAGAACAGACACCTTTATAACACAGAACAGACACCTTTATAACGCAGAACAGACACCTTTATAACACAGAACAGACACACCTTTATAACGCAGAACAGACACCTTTATAACGCAGAACAGACACCTTTATAACGCAGAACAGACACCTTTATAACGTCAGAACAGACACCTTTATAACACAGAACAGACACCTTTATAACGCAGAACAGACACCTTTATAACGCAGAACAGACACCACCTTTATAACGCAGAACAGACACCTTTATAACACAGAAACAGACACCCTTTATAACGCAGAACAGACACCTTTATAACAGCAAACAGACACCACTTTATAACTCAGAACAGACACCCTTTATAACTCAGAACAGACCACCTTTATAACGCAGAACAGACACCCTTTATAACAGCAGAACAGACACCTTTATAACGCAGAACAGAACCACCTTTATAACGCAGAACAGACACCTTTATAACACAGAACAGACACCTTTATAACACAGAACAGACACCTTTATAACGCAGAACAGACACCTTTATAACACAGAACAGACACCTTTATAACACAGAACAGACACCTTTATAACGCAGAACAGACACCTTTATAACACAGAACAGACACCTTTATAACACAGAACAGACACCTTTATAACACAGAACAGACACCACCTTTATAACTCAGAACAGACACCTTTATAACGCAGAACAGACACCACCTTTATAACACAGAACAGACACCTTTATAACGCAGAACAGACACCACCTTTATAACTCAGAACAGACACCTTTATAACGCAGAACAGACACCACCTTTATAACGCAGAACAGACACCACCTTTATAACACAGAACAGACACCTTTATAACGCAGAACAGACACCTTCATAACGCAGAACAGACACCACCTTTATAACGCAGAACAGACACCTTTATAACACAGAACAGACACCACCTTTATAACGCAGAACAGACACCTTTATAACACAGAACAGACACCACATTTATAACACAGAACAGACACCACCTTTATAACGCAGAACAGACACCTTTATAACACAGAACAGACACCTTTATAACACAGAACAGACACCTTTATAACGCAGAACAGACACCTTTATAACGCAGAACAGACACCTTTATAACGCAGAACAGACACCTTTATAACACAGAACAGACACCTTTATAACTCAGAACAGACACCTTTATAACTCAGAACAGACACCACCTTTATAACGCAGAACAGACACCTTTATAACACAGAACAGACACCTTTATAACTCAGAACAGACACCTTTATAACTCAGAACAGACACCACCTTTATAACTCAGAACAGACACCTTTATAACTCAGAACAGACACCTTTATAACTCAGAACAGACACCACCTTTATAACGCAGAACAGACACCTTTATAACACAGAACAGACACCTTTATAACACAGAACAGACACCTTTATAACGCAGAACAGACACCTTTATAACGCAGAACAGACACCTTTATAACGCAGAACAGACACCTTTATAATGCAGAACAGACACCTTTATAACTCAGAACAGACACCTTTATAACTCAGAACAGACACCACCTTTATAACGCAGAACAGACACCTTTATAATGCAGAACAGACACCTTTATAACTCAGAACAGACACCTTTATAACTCAGAACAGACACCTTTATAACACAGAACAGACACCTTTATAACGCAGAACAGACACCTTTATAACACAGAACAGACACCTTTATAACTCAGAACAGACACCTTTATAACTCAGAACAGACACCTTTATAACGCAGAACAGACACCACCTTTATAACGCAGAACAGACACCACCTTTATAACTCAGAACAGACACCTTTATAACACAGAACAGACACCTTTATAACTCAGAACAGACACCTTTATAACTCAGAACAGACACCTTTATAACTCAGAACAGACACCACCTTTATAACGCAGAACAGACACCTTTATAACACAGAACAGACACCTTTATAACTCAGAACAGACACCACCTTTATAACGCAGAACAGACACCTTTATAACACAGAACAGACACCTTTATAACACAGAACAGACACCTTTATAACGCAGAACAGACACCTTTATAACACAGAACAGACACCTTTATAACGCAGAACAGACACCTTTATAACACAGAACAGACACCTTTATAACACAGAACAGACACCTTTATAACACAGAACAGACACCACCTTTATAACGCAGAACAGACACCTTTATAACACAGAACAGACACCACCTTTATAACGCAGAACAGACACCACCTTTATAACACAGAACAGACACCTTTATAACACAGAACAGACACCTTTATAACGCAGAACAGACACCACCTTTATAACGCAGAACAGACACCTTTATAATGCAGAACAGACACCTTTATAACTCAGAACAGACACCTTTATAACTCAGAACAGACACCTTTATAACTCAGAACAGACACCTTTATAACGCAGAACAGACACCTTTATAATGCAGAACAGACACCTTTATAACTCAGAACAGACACCTTTATAACTCAGAACAGACACCTTTATAACGCAGAACAGACACCTTTATAACGCAGAACAGACACCTTTATAACTCAGAACAGACACCTTTATAATGCAGAACAGACACCTTTATAACTCAGAACAGACACCTTTATAACGCAGAACAGACACCTTTATAACGCAGAACAGACACCTTTATAACGCAGAACAGACACCACCTTTATAACGCAGAACAGACACCTTTATAACTCAGAACAGACACCTTTATAACTCAGAACAGACACCACCTTTATAACACAGAACAGACACCTTTATAACGCCGAACAGACACCACCTTTATAACGCAGAACAGACACCTTTATAACACAGAACAGACACCTTTATAACACAGAACAGACACCTTTATAACACAGAACAGACACCTTTATAACACAGAACAGACACCACCTTTATAACGCAGAACAGACACCTTTATAACACAGAACAGACACCTTTATAACACAGAACAGACACCTTTATAACTCAGAACAGACACCTTTATAACGCAGAACAGACACCTTTATAACTCAGAACAGACACCTTTATAACACAGAACAGACACCACCTTTATAACGCAGAACAGACACCTTTATAACACAGAACAGACACCACCTTTATAACACAGAACAGACACCTTTATAACGCAGAACAGACACCTTTATAACGCAGAACAGACACCTTTATAACACAGAACAGACACCTTTATAACGCAGAACAGACACCTTTATAACACAGAACAGACACCTTTATAACGCAGAACAGACACCTTTATAACACAGAACAGACACCTTTATAACACAGAACAGACACCTTTATAACACAGAACAGACACCTTTATAACGCAGAACAGACACCTTTATAACGCAGAACAGACACCTTTATAACGCAGAACAGACACCTTTATAACACAGAACAGACACCTTTATAACACAGAACAGACACCTTTATAACACAGAACAGACACCTTTATAACACAGAACAGACACCTTTATAACACAGAACAGACACCTTTATAACGCAGAACAGACACCACCTTTATAACGCAGAACAGACACCTTTATAACACAGAACAGACACCTTTATAACGCAGAACAGACACCTTTATAACGCAGAACAGACACCACCTTTATAACGCAGAACAGACACCTTTATAACGCAGAACAGACACCTTTATAACACAGAACAGACACCTTTATAACGCAGAACAGACACCACCTTTATAACACAGAACAGACACCTTTATAACGCAGAACAGACACCTTTATAACACAGAACAGACACCTTTATAACACAGAACAGACACCTTTATAACACAGAACAGACACCTTTATAACTCAGAACAGACACCTTTATAACGCAGAACAGACACCTTTATAACTCAGAACAGACACCTTTATAACACAGAACAGACACCACCTTTATAACGCAGAACAGACACCTTTATAACACAGAACAGACACCACCTTTATAACGCAGAACAGACACCTTTATAACTCAGAACAGACACCTTTATAACGCAGAACAGACACCTTTATAACACAGAACAGACACCTTTATAACGCAGAACAGACACCTTTATAACACAGAACAGACACCTTTATAACGCAGAACAGACACCTTTATAACACAGAACAGACACCTTTATAACACAGAACAGACACCTTTATAACACAGAACAGACACCTTTATAACACAGAACAGACACCTTTATAACGCAGAACAGACACCTTTATAACGCAGAACAGACACCTTTATAACGCAGAACAGACACCTTTATAACACAGAACAGACACCTTTATAACACAGAACAGACACCTTTATAACACAGAACAGACACCTTTATAACACAGAACAGACACCTTTATAACGCAGAACAGACACCTTTATAACACAGAACAGACACCTTTATAACACAGAACAGACACCTTTATAACACAGAACAGACACCTTTATAACACAGAACAGACACCTTTATAACACAGAACAGACACCTTTATAACTCAGAACAGACACCTTTATAACACAGAACAGACACCTTTATAACACAGAACAGACACCCCTTTATAACACAGAACAGACACCTTTATAACGCAGAACAGACACCACCTTTATAACGCAGAACAGACACCTTTATAACACAGAACAGACACCTTTATAACGCAGAACAGACACCTTTATAACGCAGAACAGACACCACCTTTATAACGCAGAACAGACACCTTTATAACGCAGAACAGGACACCTTTATAACACAGAACAGACACCTTTATAACGCAGAACAGGACACCACTTTATAACACAGAACAGACACCTTTATAACGCAGAACAGACACCCCTTTATAACGCAGAACAGACACCTAAACCTTTATAACGCAGAACAGACACCTTATACTCAGAACAGACACCTTTATAACGCAGAACAGACACCTTTATAACGCAGAACAGACACCACCTTTATAACACAGAACAGACACCTTTATAACGCAGAACAGACACCACCTTTATAACACAGAACAGACACCTTTATAACGCAGAACAGACACCTTTATAACGCAGAACAGACACCTTTATAGCGCAGAACAGACACCTTTATAACGCAGAACAGACACCTTCATAACACAGAACAGACACCTTTATAGCGCAGAACAGACACCTTTATAACGCAGAACAGACACCTTTATAACGCAGAACAGACACCTTTATAACACAGAACAGACACCTTTATAACACAGAACAGACACCTTTATAACGCAGAACAGACACCTTTATAACACAGAACAGACACCTTTATAACACAGAACAGACACCTTTATAACGCAGAACAGACACCACCTTTATAACACAGAACAGACACCTTTATAACACAGAACAGACACCACCTTTAAAACGCAGAACAGACACCTTTATAACGCAGAACAGACACCTTTATAACGCAGAACAGACACCTTTATAACGCAGAACAGACACCTTTATAACGCAGAACAGACACCACCTTTATAACGCAGAACAGACACCTTTATAACACAGAACAGACACCACCTTTATAACGCAGAACAGACACCTTTATAACGCAGAACAGACACCTTTATAACGCAGAACAGACACCACCTTTATAACGCAGAACAGACACCTTTATAATGCAGAACAGACACCTTTATAACACAGAACAGACACCTTTATAACGCAGAACAGACACCTTTATAACGCAGAACAGACACCTTTATAACGCAGAACAGACACCTTTATAACACAGAACAGACACCACCTTTATAACGCAGAACAGACACCTTTATAACGCAGAACAGACACCTTTATAACGCGGAACAGACACCTTTATAACGCAGAACAGACACCTTTATAACGCAGAACAGACACCTTTATAACACAGAACAGACACCACCTTTATAACGCAGAACAGACACCTTTATAACGCAGAACAGACACCTTTATAACGCAGAACAGACACCTTTATAACGCAGAACAGACACCTTTATAACACAGAACAGACACCACCTTTATAACGCAGAACAGACACCTTTATAACACAGAACAGACACCACCTTTATAACGCAGAACAGACACCTTTATAACACAGAACAGACACCACCTTTATAACGCAGAACAGACACCTTTATAACACAGAACAGACACCACCTTTATAACGCAGAACAGACACCTTTATAACGCAGAACAGACACCTTTATAACGCAGAACAGACACCTTTATAACGCAGAACAGACACCTTTATAACACAGAACAGACACCACCTTTATAACACAGAACAGACACCTTTATAACACAGAACAGACACCACCTTTATAACGCAGAACAGACACCTTTATAACACAGAACAGACACCACCTTTATAACACAGAACAGACACCTTTATAACACAGAACAGACACCACCTTTATAACGCAGAACAGACACCTTTATAACACAGAACAGACACCACCTTTATAACGCGGAACAGACACCTTTATAACACAGAACAGACACCACCTTTATAACGCGGAACAGACACCTTTATAACACAGAACAGACACCTTTATAACACAGAACAGACACCTTTATAACGCAGAACAGACACCACCTTTATAACACAGAACAGACACCACCTTTATAACGCAGAACAGACACCTTTATAACGCAGAACAGACACCTTTATAACGCAGAACAGACACCACCTTTATAACGCAGAACAGACACCTTTATAACGCAGAACAGACACCTTTATAACGCAGAACAGACACCTTTATAACGCAGAACAGACACCTTTATAACACAGAACAGACACCTTTATAACACAGAACAGACACCTTTATAACGCAGAACAGACACCTTTATAACGCAGAACAGACACCACCTTTATAACACAGAACAGACACCTTTATAACGCAGAACAGACACCACCTTTATAACACAGAACAGACACCTTTATAACACAGAACAGACACCTTTATAACACAGAACAGACACCTTTATAACACAGAACAGACACCTTTATAACGCAGAACAGACACCTTTATAACGCAGAACAGACACCTTTATAACGCAGAACAGACACCTTTATAACGCAGAACAGACACCTTTATAACACAGAACAGACACCTTTATAACACAGAACAGACACCACCTTTATAACGCAGAACAGACACCACCTTTATAACACAGAACAGACACCTTTATAACGCAGAACAGACACCACCTTTATAACACAGAACAGACACCTTTATAACGCAGAACAGACACCTTTATAACGCAGAACAGACACCTTTATAACGCAGAACAGACACCTTTATAACGCAGAACAGACACCTTTATAACACAGAACAGACACCTTTATAACGCAGAACAGACACCTTTATAACACAGAACAGACACCACCTTTATAACACAGAACAGACACCTTTATAATGCAGAACAGACACCTTTATAACACAGAACAGACACCTTTATAACACAGAACAGACACCTTTATAACACAGAACAGACACCACCTTTATAACGCAGAACAGACACCTTTATAACACAGAACAGACACCACCTTTATAACGCAGAACAGACACCACCTTTATAACGCAGAACAGACACCACCTTTATAACGCAGAACAGACACCTTTATAACGCAGAACAGACACCTTTATAACACAGAACAGACACCTTTATAACGCAGAACAGACACCTTTATAACGCAGAACAGACACCTTTATAACGCAGAACAGACACCACCTTTATAACACAGAACAGACACCTTTATAACACAGAACAGACACCTTTATAACGCAGAACAGACACCTTTATAACACAGAACAGACACCTTTATAACACAGAACAGACACCTTTATAACGCAGAACAGACACCACCTTTATAACGCAGAACAGACACCACCTTTATAACACAGAACAGACACCTTTATAACGCAGAACAGACACCTTTATAACACAGAACAGACACCTTTATAACGCAGAACAGACACCTTTATAACGCAGAACAGACACCTTTATAACTCAGAACAGACACCACCTTTATAACGAATGGTACAGTACGCAGAAAGGTACAGTACGGTACAGTATGCAGAACGGTACAGTATGGTACAGTACGCAGAGTGGTGCAGTACGGTACTCGGAACGGTACAGCACAGAGTGCGGTACAGTGCACAGACCGGTACAGTACGGTGCAGTACAGGGGACGGCGCAGTTTGTGGAACGGTACAGTATGGTACAGTTTGTGGAACGGTACAGTATGACGGTTTGCGGAATGGTACAGTATGGTACAGTTTTGCGGGACTGCACAGTATGATACAGTTTGCGGTGTGGTACAGTATGATACAGTTTGTGGTGTGGTACAGTATGATACAGTTTGTGGTGTGGTACAGTATGATACAGTTTGCAGAACGGCACAGTATACCGTTTGTGGAATGGTAGAGTACGATACAGTTCGTGGAAGGGTACAGTATGGTACAGTTTGCGGAATGGTACAGTATGATATGGTTTGTGGGACGGTATAGTATGATACAGTTTGCGGAACAGTACAGTATGAGTTTGCTGAATGGTACAGTATGATAGTTTGTGGAACGGTACAGTATGATACCGTTTGCGGGGCGGTACAGTATGGTACAGTTTGCGGGACGGTACAGTATGATACAGTTTGCGGAACGGTACAGTATGGTACAGTTTGCGGAACGGAACAGTATGTTACAGTTTGCAGAATGGTACAGCATGTTACAGTTTGTGGATCTGTACAGTATGATACAGTTTGCAGAATGGTACAGTATGTCACAGTTCGTGGAACGGTACAGTATGGTACAGTTTGCGGAACGGTACAGTACGATACAGTTTGCGGACCGGTACAGTATGATACAGTTTGCTGAATGGTACAGTATGATGCCGTTTGCGGGACGATACAGTATGATACAGTTTGAGGGGTGGTACAGTATGATACAATTTGCGGAATGATACAGTATGGTACAGTTTTTGGAACGATACAGTAGGATACAGTTTGTGTTACGATACAGTATGGTACAGTTTGTGTTATGATACAGTAGGATAGTTTGTGTTACGATACAGTAGGATACAGTTTGCAGAAAACGCAACAGACAGCGTACCCTCGATAACTTGTCCCGCCATCTCAGCAGCAATAGCAGAAGTAGCAGCAGTAGTAGCAGCAGCAGTAGTAGCAGTAGCAGCAGTAGCACCAGCAGTAGTAGCAGTAGCAGCAGTAGCAGCAGCAGCAGTAGCAGCAGTAGCAGCAACAGTAGCAGCAGTAGTAGCAGCAGCAACAGTAGCAGCAGCAGCAGCAGCGACAACAACAACAGTAGGAGCAGCAGCAGCAACAACAGCAGCAACAGCAGCAGTAGCAGCAGCAGCAACAGCAGTAACAGCAGTAGCAGCAGTAGCAGCAACAACAACAACAGTAGTAGCAACAGCAACAGTAGCAGCAGCAGCAACAGCAGTAACAGCAGCAGCGGCTACCGATCATGATGACGAGCAGCAGGACGCCGCTCGCCGTCTGCAGCGGTGTGGGCCCCAGCGCCAGGAGGATCCCGGGAAGGAGCTCCATCCAGCCGACGGTGGCCATGTAGAGGTCGGCCGGAGGTCGCCAGCCCCGCGGGGCGAGCGGGAAGACGGTGGAAAACTTGGAGAATTCCTCTTTCTGTGTCTCGCCACGCGACCGGAGGGGGACACGAGGCACACGACACAAGACGCACGACACACACGGGGGGGGGGGGGGGGGGGTTGGTGGCGGCGGAGGCGGGGGAGGGGGTTCGTGAAGGACGCCGATTCTGCTGCGGCTGTGGGCCAGTTGCGTGGGGGGGGGGGGCAGTCGCCCCCCTCCCAGCGACAGCAGTCGGAGGGCAGAGGAAGCGACGCCGGTTCACAACAACGAGCGGAGCGCCGGGCGGATGAAACGCAGCGAGTTGGCATGGTAGGGGGGTACAGCTGGTGGTGGTGGTGCATCTAGCGGTCATCTCAGTCGGACGACCCATGGCACCTGCTGGGTCTGTCCCGTGACCTCGTGCACCTAGCCTGGCACAGCAGGGGGGTACAGCTGGTGGTGGTGGTGCATCTAGCGGTCATCTCAGTCGGACGACCCATGGCACCTGCTGGGTCTGTCCCGTGACCTCGTGCACCTAGCCTGGCACAGCAGTGGGGTACAGCTGGTGGTGGTGGTGCATCTGACGGTCATCTCAGTCGGACGACCCACGGCACCTGCTGGGTCTGTCCCGTGACCTCGTGCACCTAGCCTGGCACAGAAGGCAAATCAGAGGACCGGATGGGTCTGTCCCGTGACATCATACACCTAGCCTGGCACAGCAGTCAACCTATGGCACCTGCTGGGTCTCTCCTGTGACATCATGCACCTAGCCTGGCACAGCAGTGAACCCATGGCATCTGCTGGGTCTGTCCCGTGACATCATGCACCTAGCCTGGCACAGCAGTCAACCTATGGCACCTGCTGGGTCTCTCCCGTGACATCATGCACCTAGCCTGGCACAGCAGTCAACCCATGGCACCTGCTGGGTGTGTCCCGTGACCTCCTGCAGGCAGGAGTGACACAGCATTACACACTGGATGTATGTTGAACGTCGTTCGCACCGTACGTAGCCAACCGTGCTAACCTGTGGGTCTCTAGGTCACTATGGGTAGTCTCTGTGGGTCTCTATGGTTCTGGGTGTCTCTATGGGTCTCTGTGTATGTGGAACTTCCAACACACCGTACGTAGCCAACCGTGCTAACCAGTGGGTCTCTAGGTCGCTATGGGTAGTCTCTGTGGGTCTCTATGGTTCTGGGTGTCTCTATGGGTCTCTGTGTATGTGGAACTTCCAACGCACCGTACGTAGCCAACCGTGCCAACCTGTGGGTCTCTATGGTTCTGGGTGTCTCTATGGGTGCTAATCGGTAGACTTCACGCGACGGCCTCCCAAAGTGCACCTAGCCTGGCACGAATCGCCGCGTCATTGCCGTTTGTTGTTGTTGTTGTTTATCGCGTGCGCACTCCCGCGTGCTTACCATGTGCTGATGGACGTCTGGCGACACGAGGTCCGTGACCTTGACGAGCCCGGCCAGCACGAAGAACGCCCCCAGGAGACACCTCACCACGGTGAGCACGCGTGGAGACATCGCCACCTTGAGGACCCTACAGAGACATTGCCACATTGAGGAACCCTATAGAGACACTGCCACCTTGAGGAACCCTACAGAGACACTGCCACCTTGAGGACCCTACAGAAACATTGCCACATTGAGGAACCCGACAGAAACATTGCCACCTTGAGGAACCCTACAGAGACATTGCCACCTTGAGGAACCCTACAGAGACACTGCCACCTTGAGGACCCTACAGAAACATTGCCACCTTGAGGAACCCTACAGAAACATTGCCACCTTGAGGAACCCTACAGGGACACTGCCACCTTGAGGAACCCTACAGAGACACTGCCACCTTGAGGAACCCTACAGAGACATTGCCACCTTGAGGACCCTACAGAAACATTGCCACCTTGAGGAACCCTACAGAGACATTGCCACCTTGAGGAACCCTACAGAGACACTGCCACCTTGAGGACCCTACAGAAACATTGCCACCTTGAGGAACCCTACAGAAACATTGCCACCTTGAGGAACCCTACAGAGACACTGCCACCTTGAGGAACCCTACAGAGACACTGCCACCTTGACCCTACAGAGACATTGCCACCTTGAGGACCCTACAGAGACATTGCCACATTGAGGAACCCTATAGAGACATTGCCACCTTGAGGAACCCTACAGAAACATTGCCACCTTGAGGAACCCTACAGAAACATTGCCACCTTGAGGACCCTACAGAGACACTGCCACCTTGAGGAACCCTACAGAGACACTGCCACCTTGAGGACCCTACAGAAACATTGCCACATTGAGGAACCCAACAGAAACATTGCCACCTTGAGGAACCCTACAGAGACATTGCCACCTTGAGGAACCCTACAGAGACACTGCCACCTTGAGGACCCTACAGAAACATTGCCACCTTGAGGAACCCTACAGAAACATTGCCACCTTGAGGAACCCTACAGAGACACTGCCACCTTGAGGAACCCTACAGAGACACTGCCACCTTGAGGAACCCTACAGAGACACTGCCACCTTGACCCTACAGAGACATTGCCACCTTGAGGACCCTACAGAAACATTGCCACCTTGAGGAACCCTACAGAGACATTGCCACCTTGAGGAACCCTACAGAGACACTGCCACCTTGAGGACCCTACAGAAACATTGCCACCTTTAGGAACCCTACAGAAACATTGCCACCTTGAGGAACCCTACAGAGACACTGCCACCTTGAGGAACCCTACAGAGACACTACCACCTTGAGGAACCCTACAGAAACACTGCCACCTTGAGGAACCCTACAGAGACATTGCCACCTTGAGGACCCTACAGAGACACTGCCACCTTGAGGACCCTACAGTGACACTGCCACCTTGAGGAACCCTACAGAAACACTGCCACCTTGAGGAACCCTACAGAGACATTGCCACCTTGAGGACCCTACAGAGACATTGCCACCTTGAGTACCCTACAGAGACATTGCCACCTTGAGGACCCTACAGAGACATTGCCACCTTGAGGAACCCTACAGAGACACTGCCACCATGAGGAACCCTAAAGAGACACTGCCACCTTGAGGACCCTACAGAGACACTTCCACCTTGAGGACCCTACAGAAACATTGCCACCTTGAGTACCCTACAGAGACACTGCCACCTTGAGGACCCTACAGTGACACTGCCACCTTGAGGAACCCTACAGAAACATTGCCTCCTTGAGGACGCTACAGAGACATTGCCACCTTGAGTACCCTACAGAGACATTGCCACCTTGAGGACCATACAGAGACATTGCCACCTTGAGGACCCTACAGAGACATTGCCACCTTGAGGACCCTACAGAGACATTGCCACCTTGAGGAACCCTACAGAGACACTGCCACCTTGAGGACCCTACAGAGACATTGCCACCTTGAGGACCCTACAGAGACATTGCCACCTTGAGGACCCTACAGAGACATTGCCACCTTGAGGAACCCTACAGAGACACTGCCACCTTGAGGACCCTACAGAGACACTTCCACCTTGAGGACCCTACAGAGACATTGCCACCTTGAGTACTGTAGGGTCCAACACACACCACGTGTACCACACACACACACCACGTGTACCCCACACATACACGTGTGGCACACACAGACACGTGTACCCCACACATACACACACGTGTACCATACACACACACACGTGTACCACACACACACAGACACGTGTACCACACACACACGTGTACCACACACGCACAGAGACATGTACCACACACACACCACGTGTACCACACACACGTGTACCACACACACACACACACGTGTACCCCACACATAGACACACGTGTACCACACACAGACACGTGTACCCCACACAGACACACGTGTACCACACACACACACGTGTACCACACACACGCGTACCACACACACACGCGTACCACACACACACGCGTACCACACACACACGCGTACCACACACACACGCAGACACGTGTACCACACACACACACACGTGTACCACACACACACACGTGTATCACACACACACACGTGTATCACACACACGCCACGTGTACCACACACACGCCACGTGTACAACACACACACGCCACGTGTACCACACACACACGCGTACCACACACACGCCACGTGTACCACACACACGCCACGTGTACCACACACACGCCACGTGTACTACACACACGCCACGTGTACCACTCACTTCAGACTAATCGCGAGTGTCAGTCTCGACTCGAGAGGAAGCACGTCCGGTCTGTGGAATCGATTCTTCCTTCACCCCCTGCCCAAGAAAACGATTCCCGATTTCGACTCAGCGCAAAATGAATCGAGTGCGAGGGGAATCGACGTGTGAAGGAGGGGGCTGGGTGGTGGCTGGAATGGTTGGTTCAGCCTTGACCCATAGTTCATAGTTCATTGATTTCGTATAGCCCTGGACATTGAACGTTGGCCCAACGTTCGTTGGCCCAACGTTGTTGGGCAAAAGTCTGAGGGATGTATTAAACACGGCCCGTGCGGTGGGTTGGTTGTTGTTGTTGCGTACCTGTCAACCCCTTATATCATAAAGTATTAAAGCTTTCGTGACTGCATACAATTACTCATTGGTTTTTTCGGTAAAGTCACGTATGTAGAAATACAATAAAGTTATATTAAAACAAAAAACAATCACGACGTTTCGATCACAAGGCAAGCGATCTTCATCAGGTGTCAAGAACAAATCACGGAGGTATTTACAACAAAAATATGAGAGACGAGAATTCAACAAAGCTGAAAAAACATTATGTGAAGCACATCCAGTCAGGCCAACAACACAGTTAGACACTTCCTGGCGGACCACGAAGTGCCTAACTGTGTTCTTGGCCTGACTGGATGTGCTTCACATAATGTTTTTTCAGGTTTGTTGAATTCTCGTCCCCCTTATATCAGTCCCCTACCTTATTACAGACCAATTCAGACCTTTGTCGGTCACCGCGTGCCCCTTATACATCTCAACGTTCATCCTACAAAGTCCCATCGCAAGGAGAGAAACACAAACAAACAGACTAAAACATTTTCTTTGCCGGTACTGAAACGGCTGGACGCTTCATGCACTCGAAAACTCAATTTCCCTGTACAAGAATACGGAGTAAACCATCACTTGGGTGCCACGCCAACAAGAGCCTGATCTCCAAAAGAGCGCAACCCATAGACCTAGGAGCGCTGAGCAGTTGGAGCTCAGAAGATCCTAAGGACCTTGATGGAATGTGTGAGTGTATTAGTGCCTGCAAGTAGTGTGGGGTGAGCCCCTTTTAAAGCCCTCTTGGTTAATAGCAGCATCTTAAAATCCACTCGGAATTTGACCGGTAGCCAATGAAGAGATAAGAGGACCTGGGTGCAACGTGCTTAACGGAATTGGGCACGTGGTGTAATCGCTCTGGCAGCTGCATTCCGAACAAGTTTGATACTGCCCAGTACTTACAACGTTTCTGGAGACTCAAACGCGAATGCAGGTACGGTTATTTGGGGGCGCCACGGTGGCTAGGAGATGTTAGCTACCTCGCCTGGGACGCTAGAGGTCGTGGGTTTCGATCCTGACCCTGACGACTGCCGTGTATTTAGAGTTTGCGTGTCTCTATCTCCCCCTACCCCCCCCGGGGTCACGTGGATTTGTCTCCGAGTCCCCCCGGGTTTTCCCCTCCAAATTCAGGATGAGCGTCGCGCGTTTTAGAGTATTTGGCTGCCATGAATGTCCACGTGATAAGAAGGCCATTTCGTTGAGCTGCTGTCGTTTGTGATCGCCAGGGTCGCGTTTTCCCAAAGAGCCACATGGCAACTCAGTGGGGCCTTGCCTCATAGAAACAAAAATTGTGGAATAGTTTTAAAAAATAACTTCAACTGCATTCAGAAATTGCCACGAGTCGTCTCTTTTTGTTAGCAAACTTTATTTAACCAACTTCTTTGGTTCTTTTGGTAAAGTTACATAGAATGCAATAATAAATGCAATAATAAATTGATAATAAAATAATAAAAATTCTCACGACGTTTCGGCCACAACACAAGCGGCCTTCATCAGGTGAAGGGACGAGACTCTCTGGAGGACAGCGCTGGAGCGAACACAGCCAAGCTCAGATCGCGACCTTTAAGCTGTGTGAGAAGAAACAAAGCGCCTTGACAAAGGAATTAGCATAGAATTTAGCCTTGAAATAGCTGAGTGATTAGCTTGTGACTGGTCACAGAAATGGCTATGTTAAAGTCAAAGCATACACATCCACAGATGCACCTAGTACAAATAAAACAGGAGAATTTAGCATTGAAATAACTGAGATATTAGCTTGTGACTGGTCACAGAAATGGCTATGTTAAAGTCAAAGCCTACACATCTAAGCTATTAACAGTAACTGGGTATACACTACACTATATAATGAATACTATATAGTAAACCAATAAAAAAAAACTAAAATATAAATTACCTCAATGTTATCAATAAACTCTATATATTCTCCACAGCTAAGCTACCAACAATAAGTCGTTATATATCACAATGCTATATGGCGAAAAAATGGGTGGATTCTTACCCTCAACTTTAGCATCACGGATAGCTACGAGCCCCGTTCAGACGGACGAGTTCATCCATGGTCGGAATGGAGGAGGGGGAGAGAGACAGCTGCGAGGCGCTGTTATACTCCATGTTGTAAACCATACCATTAACCGTGGTGTGAGAGGTATTAAAAGTCAATGCCAGCGAAACAGCTGCGGTCTGAAGGTCATCGTAAAATACAATTAATTAAGAAAGGAAATGGTTTAAAACATCTTTCCAATGGTTACTAAGCCAGAATCCATCTTCTCGGTTGAAATTGTCTCTGTGCTTATATATGTGAATGGCCTCATGAACGAATGGTAGCCGGTTGGTTTGCAAAGAACCTCCGTCTTGGAGAAGTCAATGTCATGTGAGCCCACTGAATTATAACAGTGATCTGCCACGGCAGAGGAGTTCGTTCTACCGTGTTTCAAGTCTGCTTTATGTTCGCAGATGCGGTCCGAGATATGTCGTTTGGTTTCTCCAATGTAGCTACTACCACAGAGGCACTTTAGGTTGTAAACGCCCGGGTACTGTATGTCTGGAACAGCATCTTTTACAGATGGAACCAGATCACGGATTTTATGTACTGTGTTGAATCGGACCTGGATCTTGTGTTTATTCAGGATTTTGGAGATCTTTTTAGTGACCCCTGTAATGTAGGGTAAGGTGATGGTTTTGAGTGGCTCCACAAGAGGATCCTTCTTCATGACTGGAGTGATGGCTTTGCGGATTGTGTAGTCGGAGTCATCATTAGCCCTGAGAGCCTGGTGTACGTGTTTGAGTTCACTGGTAATGTGTTCCTGGTCGGATATGCATTGGGCTCTATGGTATAGAGTCTTGATGAGGGAGTTCTTCTGGGATGGATGGTGGTGGGAATCCGGTTTCAAGTAAGCATCTGTATGGGTAGCTTTCCTGTAGACAGAGTGGCTCATTGAACCATCATGTCTCCTTTTAATTAAGACATCCAAAAAGGGTAGTTTGCCATCTTTTTCGACCTCCATGGTAAATCTGATGGCTGGGTGTATGGAATTGATGTGGTCGCGGAATTGGTCTAGAGCAGGCTGGCCATGTGGCCAGATGACAAAAGTGTCATCCACGTACCTCTCCCATAAGGTCGGGCATAGAGTGGCAGTCTGGATGGCGTCAGTTTCAAATTTTTCCATGAATACGTTGACTACAACCGGAGATAGGGGGGAGCCCATTGGGGTGCCCTCAGTTTGTTTGTAGAAAGTTCCATTCCAGGTGAAGTATGTGTTGGTTAAGCAATGTCTCACCAGGGGGGGTACATCAGTATGCAGTCCTTGATGAACCAGGTCTTCAATGATAGCGATGGTGTCAGGTACCGGGACTTTGGTGAACAAGGACACCACATCAAAACTGACAAGCAGGTCGTCTGGGGACAGGGAAATGCCTTTGATTGTCGATACCAGGTGAGTAGAATTTAGTACCGCAGAGGTGGTTTTTCCAGTGAAAGGTCGCAGTATATCAGCAAGAAAACGTGCCAGTTTATAGGTGGGGGAGTTGATAGTAGAGACGATGGGACGAAGGGGTGTATCTTCTTTGTGTATCTTTGGAAGGCCATATAATCTTGGTGGTCTGGCAGCAGAGGGTTTCAACAAGAACTGTTTGGTCTGATCAATTAATGCTGTTGAATCAGAGATGATTTTGTTCGTTTTGGTAACCAGGCTGTTGGTGGGATCTCTTTTTATTTTTGTATAGCTGCCATCGTTGAGTAGTTCTTGAATTTTGTTGTTATATTCTGTTTTGTCCATGATGACAGTGGCATTGCCCTTGTCGGCTGAGAGGACGACAATATCATCTCTCTTTTTTAATTGAGATAATTCAAAGCGTTCATCTTTGCTGATGTTGCTAGGTGGCAACTTAGCGTTTTTTGAGGGTTGCAGCGATTTCAGATCTTGCTACGTCTGCAGAGATGTGACTCAAGCCCTTGAGTGCAACGTCGACATGGGCAATGATATCATTAATCGGTATGTGTCTCGGTGTGACAGCAAAGATTAGACCTTTAGCTAAAACGGATTTCAGACCATCAGAAATGGAACTGTTACTGCGATTAATTACGACTTTGTTGACGTCTATCTTTTCGGTGTGTGGATCCGATTTTTTGTTGGAGAGGTGATTGAATTTGGAAATTAAATTGTCCCTACATTTGGTCGACATAATGGCAGCCGAAGAGGTAGTCATATTGTCTACATGTTCCCAATCCGATGTAGACATTGTTGCTGTCAATGTTAAATGTGATTTGTAGAGTGTCTTGCCTAACTGATCGAGTTCGGTGCGTGTAAGTCTGATTTTTTTCCGAGATAAGAGCGAAGCTAGCATTTCCCCGTCCGTAGACGACCTGCTTTTCACTTTTGATGTGGTGTCCTTGTTCACCAAAGTCCCGGTACCTGACACCATCTCTATCATTGAAGACCTGGTTCATCAAGGACTGCATACTGATGTACCCCCCCTGGTGAGACATTGCTTAACCAACACATACTTCACCTGGAATGGAACTTTCTACAAACAAACTGAGGGCACCCCAATGGGCTCCCCCCTATCTCCGGTTTCAGCCAAAGTATTCAGGGAAAATTTTGAAACTGACGCCATCCAGACTGCCACTCTACGCCCGACCTTATGGAAGAGGTACGTGGATGACACTTTTGTCATCTGGACACATGGCCAACCTGCTCTAGACAAAATTCCGCGACCACATGAATTCCATACACCCAGCCATCAGATTTACCATGGAGGTCGAAAAAGATGGCAAACTGCCCTTTTTGGATGTCTTAATTAAAAGGAGACATGATGGTTCAATGAGCCACTCTGTCTACAGGAAAGCTACCATACAGATGCTTACTTGAAACCGGAATCCCACCACCATCCATCCCAGAAGAACTCCCTCATTAAAACTCTATACCATAGAGCCCAATGCATTTCCGACCAGGAACACATTACCAGTGAACTCAAGCACGTACACCAGGCTCTCAGGGCTAATGGTTACTCCGACTACACAATCCGCAAAGCCATCACTCCAGTCATGAAGAAGGATCCTCTTGTGGAGCCACTCAAAACTATCACCTTACCCTACATTGCAGGGGTCACTAAAAAGATCTCAAAAATCCTGAATAAACACAAGATCCAGGTCCGATTCAACACAGTACATAAAATCCGTGATCTGGTTACATCTGTAAAAGATGCTGTTCCAGACATACAGTACCCGGGCGTTTACAACCTAATGTGCCTCTGTGGTAGTAGCTACATTGGAGAAACCAAACGACATATCTCGGACCGCATCCGCGAACATAAAGCAGACTTTAAACACGGTAGAACGAACTCCTCTGCCGTGGCAGATCACTGTTATAATTCAGTGGGCTCACATGACATTGACTTCTCCAAGACGGAGGTTCTTTGCAAACCAACCGGCTACCATTCGTTCATGAGGCCATTCACATATACAAGCACAGAGATAATTTCAACCGAGGAGATGGATTCTGGCTTAGTAACCATTGGAAAGATGTTTTAAACCATTTCCTTTCTTAATTAATTGTATTTTACGATGACCTTCAGACCGCAGCTCTTTCGCTGGCGTTGACTCTTAATACCTCTCACACCACGGTTAATGGTATGGTTTACAACATGGAGTATAACAGCGCCTCGCAGCTGTCTCTCTCCCCCTCCTCCGTTTCGACCATGGATGAGCTCGTCCGTCTGAACGGGGCTCGTAGCTATCCGTGATGCTAAAGTTGAGGGTAAGAATCCACCCATTTTTTCGCCATATAGCATTGTGATTTATAACGACTTATTGTTGGTAGCTTAGCTGATTGGAGAATATATAGAGTTTATTGATAACATTGAGGTAATTTATATTTTAGTTTTTTTTAATTGGTTTACTATATAGTATTCATTATATAGTGTAGTGTATACCCAGTTACTGTTAATAGCTCAGATGTGTAGGCTTTGACTTTAACATAGCCATTTCTGTGACCAGTCACAAGCTAATCACTCAGCTATTTCAATGCTAAATTATCCTGTTTGATTTGTACTAGGTGCCTCTGTAGATGTGTAGGCTTTGACTTTAACATAACTATTTCTATGACCAGGCACAAGCTAATCCCTCAGTTATTTCAATGCTAAATTCTCCTGTTTGATTTGTACTAGGTGCATCTGTGGATGTGTAGGCTTTGACTTTAACATAGCCATTTCTGTGACCGGTCACAAGCTAATCACTCAGCTATTTCAAGGCTAAATTCTATGCTACTTCTTTTGTCAAGGCGCTTTGTTTCTTCTCACACAGCTTAAACGTCGCGGTCTGAGCTTGGCTGTGTTCGCTCCAGCGCTGTCCTCCAGACAGTCTCGTCCCTTCACCTGATGAAGGCCGCTTGTGTTGTGGCCGAAACGTCGTGATAATTTTATTGCGTTATTTTATTTTATCAATTTATTATTTTATTCTCATTCTACGTGACTTTACCGAAAGTACCAAAGAAGATGAATCCTTGCAGTCACGAAAGCTTTCAATCGAAATTTATTTAACCAGTAACACAAAACACGTCTGCAGTAACACAACATGCGTCACAAAGAAAAGATCACGTGCTCTCTCCAAGCCGACGCCCACCCCTTTGATCCACCCCCCCCCCCCCAACATTCCCTGTTCGCCCCTCCTCCTTCTCTTCTCCACCAATCACCTGCTTCCTTCACACCCCCCCATCCACCCCTTCTACCCGTCCTCTAAACTCGCAAATCCACCCAGGCGAATCGCACGGCCCGATTCCCAGCGACGGTGAATGCATTCATTAACAAATCAACACAATGTCGCCCTTCTATCACCCTTAGAATTGCGTAGAACCGCCAAAGCTTTAGAATCGTAAAAACATTCGCGTTCAGCAACGGTAAGAAGTGTCCACCACGGGTCAACGGTAACATTTTTTTTGCTCAATACGCCACCGCATAACGTAGGTCAACTCGGCTTCAAGCGAGTACCAGGTGCGATGTGCGAACATCGGTAAAGGGGGTTGCTGGGATACACGCGCACACACACGTTGGTGACGTCATCGATGACGATTGTCTGATGGTAACACAGTTTATAGTTCGCTGCCTGACTCACCGGGGATTCTGTTGTTGACAAAAGGGGTTGCTGGGATACACACGTCTGTGACGTCATCGGTGACGCCATTCTGGTGGTCTTCAATACTCACCACTGGGGGGGTGAACGACACGGGACTTCTCTACTTTTCGAACGAGTTAGGTTCCAGAGGTTCTTTGCGTAAATTGATTTGGTCGTAAGTCCAACTTTACTCCTGTCGATTCCAAACACGTTGTACGTAGTGTACACTAAACACGGGGAATAGCTTTAAAAGTTGTATAATCTCCGGTAGATGTAGATGCCGCTGGTTCTCTATGTTCTGCAGATGCACGTGCCATTGGTTCTTCACGTTCTGCAGATGTAGATGCCACTGGTTCTTCACGTTCTGCAGATGTAGATGCCACTGGTTCTTCACCTTCTGCAGATGTAGATGCCACTGGTTCTTCACGTTCTACAGATGTAGACACCACTGGTTCTTCCCGTTCTGCAGATGTAGATGCCACTGGTTCTTCCCGTTCTGCAGATGTAGATGCCACTGGTTCTTCACATTCTGCAGATGTAGATGCCACTGGTTCTTCACGTTCTGCAGATGTAGATGCCACTGGTTCTTCACGTTCTGCAGATGTAGATGCCACTGGTTCTTCACCTTCTGCAGATGTAGATGCCACTGGTTCTTCACGTTCTGCAGATGTAGATGCCACTGGTTCTTCACGTTCTGCAGATGTAGATGCCACTGGTTCTTCACCTTCTGCAGATGTAGATGCCACTGGTTCTTCACGTTCTACAGATGTAGACACCACTGGTTCTTCCCGTTCTGCAGATGTAGATGCCACTGGTTCTTCCCGTTCTGCAGATGTAGATGCCACTGGTTCTTCACATTCTGCAGATGTAGATGCCACTGGTTCTTCACATTCTGCAGATGTAGATGCCACTGGTTCTTCACGTTCTGTAGGTGGAGATGCCACCACCGTCATCGATTTAGCGGCAGTTGAACTTACAACTCTCGGTTCAAAACAGGCAACTGGACATACGGGGTGTGTGAAGGAACTCGTCAAACAACATCGAAGCCCTCCCCCCCCCGCCAATCCACGCCAGCATCAGGCGTGAGGTTAATGGGAACAACCTCCAAACCTTGAGTCGGGAGCGCAAGTGGAAGGTGATTGGCAAGCGAGCATTGAATGGAAAAGGGTTGAAGGGAAATCGCACAACAAGGGGAATCAGACTTTTTTTGGGGGGGGGCAGGTGATTCGAGTCGCGCGTGTTGTTGGGTCGGTTCAATAAATTCAAAATACGGGGTCAACATTTGGCAGTGACCTGGACGTGGTGATCGTGTAACGGCGAGTCGATGTGGCTGATTCACATTGACAACAACAGGAAGCACTTATAATCATCATTAAGCAGAGTGCTCGCAGTTGCTGTCAGCGTGAACAGAAGACGAGAAGTCACGGCGTGTAGATTGTCACTCTGCACTTCGTACCGTGATACCATTTTGGTCACAGAAACACATTCCCTATTGTCTGAGTGAGCCCTTGATAGTGAACTTCGTGGCGAGCATCACTGCTCACGTGAAGACTTCGAATAGACGTTCCGTGTCAACGTTCACCACAACATGCGAGTACTTGTTGATGAATGTACAACACAGTGCCCAATGTTACCGTGAACGTAGTAGGTCTACAGGGTAGCGCATTGCACCTCCTTCTTTGCAATGAGAATCGGACCCTTATGTAACGCAAGCCGTTTGTGATGTATACCTAGTTGATGTATACAGCAGTGTCAAAGTTACTTACCCTCACAGGATAATCTAACAATCAGTAGATGGGACTGATTCACATTCACAACAACAGGAAGCACTTGCTAGTCATCATTAAGCAGAGTGCTCACAGTTGCTGTCAACGTAAACAGAATACAAAATGTCAATACGTGTAGATTGTTCCTTCCACTTATAACATGAACAAGCAACTGTTTTTAAACGTACAGGTGGACCCAGATATACGTTAACTACATTAACAATACTTCGTTATTACGTTCGTCTTCAATGTTCACTCGTTTCGGTTAACGTCTACTTTGTTTCGTCATTTCTTTTTTCCTGCAAAATTTTAAGTTAAATTTTTTTGGTGGGAAAAAAATATATAAATAGCTCTGTCTATGAACCAGTAGGTGGGTCTGACTCACGTTCACAACAACATTAGAGCACTTGTTGCACAAAAATAAGCAGAGCGCACAAAGTTGTTGTGAACGTGAACAGAAGACAAGATGTCACGACGTGTAGATTGCCACTGGCACATCAGAAGCATCACCACCTGATTAATAATAATAATTCGTTCCATTTCGAAATGCTAAATGTACTGGGTGGCCATGCAGTCACCTCTACAAATCACCCGCCTTATCTTAAGTAATCTTTTTGCCAACGTATTCCTTGCTGAAATATAACACGTACATTGTTGATGAATACATGCAAGATTAAAGATACGTAGCTCCACAAGAAAAGCTAACAGCGAGTAGATGGGGCCGATTCACATTCACAAGAGCAGCAAGCACTTGCTAGTCATCATTAAGCAGTGCTCAAAATTGCTGTCAACGTAAACAGAATACAAGATGTCAATACGTAGATTGTCACTGGCCTAGCGGAAGCATCACCACCTGGATCATACGATTTCGTGACATTTTGAATTGCTGAATGTACCACGTAGCCATGGAGTCCCCTCTACAAATCGATTCCTTATCTTTCGTTAGTTTGTCAAAGTATTCTTTGTCGATATATACATACACCGTCTATTTAAAGATGCGCCGTCAAAGTTATTTACCGTTACAGGATAATCTAATGACCAGAAGATGGCTCTGATTCACATTCACAACAACAGCAAGCTCTTGCTAGTCATCATTAAGCAGAGTGCTCACAGTTGCTGTGAGTGTGAACAGTCAATACGTGTAGAATGTCACTGTCACATATAACATTAAACAACAATTGTTTCTAAGCATATAGGTATTCCCAGATATACGTTAACAACATTCACAATACTTCGTTATTGCGTTCGTCTTCAATGTTCACTCGTTTCGGTTAACATCTACTTTGTTTCGTTATTACGTTTTTTCCTTCCAATTTTTAAGTTCCTACTTTTTTTGGGTGGAAAAAAATCTAAATTGCTCTGTCTATGGACCAGTAGGTGGGTCTGATTCACATTCACAACAACAGCAAGCACTTGCTAGTCATCATTAAGCAGAGTGCTCGGAGTTGCTGTGAGCGTGAACAGTCAATACGTGTAGATTATCACGGTCACATACAAAATTAAAACAACAATTGTTTTTAAACATACAGGTGTACCCAGATACACGTTAACTACATTAACAATACTTCGTTATTACGTTCGTCTTCAATGTTCACTCGTTTCGGTTAACGTCTACTTTGTTTCGTCATTACGTTTTTTCCTGCAATATTTTAAGTTACATTTTTTTTGGGTGGAAAAAAAATCTAAATAGCTCTGTCTATGAACCAGTAGGTGGGTCTGACTCACGTTCACAACAACATTAGAGCACGTGTTGCACAATAATAAGCAGAGCGCTCAAAGTTGTTGTGAACGTGAACAGAAGACAACATGTCAATACGTGCAGATTGTCACTGGCCTAGCGGAAGCATCACCACCTGGATAATACAATTTCCTGACATTTTGAATTGCTAAATGTACCACGTGGCCATGCTGTCACCTCTACAAATCGATACCTTATCTTACATTAGTTTTGCCAAAGTATTCTTTGTCGATATATACATACACTGTCTATTTAAACATGCACCGTCAAAGTTATTTACCGGAACAGGATATCCTAACAACCAGTATTTGGGTCTGATTCACATTCACAACAACAGCAAGCACTTATTAGTCATCATTAAGCAGAGTGCTCGGAGTTGTTGTCAACGTTACCAGAAGATGAGAAGTCACGGCGTGTAGATTGTCACTCTGCACTTCGTACCGTGATACCATTTTGGTCACAGACACACATTCCCAATTGGCCGAGTGAGCCCTTGATAGTGAACTCCGTGGCGAGCATCACTGCTCACGTGAAGACTTCGAATAGACGTTCCGTGTCAACGTTCACAACAACATGCGAGCACTTAAATTTCGATTTGAAGCTTCCGTGACTGCACTGATTCATCTTCTTTGGTTCTTTCGGTAAAGTCACGTAGAATGAGAATAAAATAATAAAATAACACAAAAAACATTTTCACGACGTTTCGGCCACAACACAAGCGGCCGTCTGCAGGTGAAAGGTACAGAACTTTCGCGACGACAGAGCTTCAATGAACGATGTTAAGATTCGTAGCGACTTTTAAGCTGGTTGGGAGAAGTGAGGCACCTTGACAAAGGGGTTTATATATCAATAGCTGAGGGATTAGCTTGTGACTGGTCACGGAAATGGCTATGTTAAAGTCAAAACCTACACATCCACTGAGGCAACTAGTAATTTAGCATTGAAATAGCTAAGGGATTAGCTTGTGACTGGTCACAGGAATGGCTATGTTAAAGTCAAAACCTACACATCCACAGAGGCAACTAGTAATTCAGCTTTGAAATAGCTAAGGGATTAGCTTGTGCAAATAGCTAAGGGATTAGCTTGTGAATGGTCACGGAAATGGCTATGTTAAAGTCAAAACCTACACATCCACTGAGGCAACTAGTAATTTAGCATTGAAATAGCTAAAGGATTAGCTTGTGACTGGTCACAGGAATGGCTATGTTAAAGTCAAAACTTACACATCCACAGAGGCAACTAGTAATTTAGCATTGAAATAGCAAAGGGATTAGCTTGTGACTGGTCACAGAAATAGATGTTAAAGTAAAGGCTTACACAGTCACAGAACATCAATGAACGCTGTTAATATTCATAGCGACTTTTAAGCAGGTTGGGTGAAGTGAGGCACCTTGACAAAGGGGTTTACATATCAAATAGCTGAGGGATTAGCTTGTGACTGGTCACAACAACAGCAAGCACTTGCTAGTCATCATTAAGCAGTGCTCAAAGTTGCTGTCAACGTAAACAGAATACAAGATGTCAATACGTGTAGATTGTCACTGGCCTAGCGGAAGCATCACCACCTGGATCATATAATTTCGTGTCATTTTTAATTGCTAAATGTACCACGTGGCCACGCAGTCCCCTCTACAAATCGATCCCTTATCTTACGTTAGTTTTGCCAAAGTATTTTTTGTCGATATATACACATACACTGTCTATTTAAACATGCACCGTCAAATTTATTTACCTTAACAGGATAACCTAACAAGCAGTAGGTGGGTCTGATGCACATTCACAACAACAGCAAGCACTTGTTAGTCATCATTAAGCAGAGTGCTCGGAGTTGCTGTCAGCGTGAACAGAAGACGGGAAGTCACGACGTGTAGATTGTCACTCTGCACTTCGTACCGTGATACCATTTTGGTCACAGAAACACATTCCCAATTGGCCGAGTGAGCCCTTGAGAGTGAACTCCGCGGCGAGCATCAATGCTCACGTGAAGACTTCGAATAGACATTCCGTGTCAACGTTCACAACAACATGCGAGCACTTATTGATGAATGTACAACACAGTGCTCAATGTTGCCGTGAACGTAGTAGGTCTACAGGGTAGCGCATTGCACCTCCTTCTTTGCAATGAGAATTGCACCCTTATGTAACGCAAGCCGTTTGTGATGTATACCTAGTTGATGTATACAGCAGTGTCAAAGTTACTCACCCTCACAGGATAATATATCAACCAGTAGATGGGACTGATTCACGTTCACAACAACAGGAAGCACTTGCTAGTCATCATTAAGCAGATTGATCACAGTTTCTGTGAGCGTGAACAGTCAATACATGTAGAATGTCACTGTCACATATAACATTAAACAACAATTGTTTTTAAGCGTATAGGTATACCCAGATATACGTTAACAACATTCACAATACTTCGTTATTACGTTCGTCTTCAATGTTCACTCGTTTCGGTTAACATCTACTTTGTTTCGTTATTACGTTTTTTCCTTCCAAATTTTAAGTTACATTTTTGTGGGTGGAAAAAAAATCTAAATTTCTCCGTCTATGGACCAGTGGATGGGTCTGACTCACATTCACAACACCAGCAAGCACTTGCTAGTCATCCTTAAGCATTGCTCAAAGTTGCTGTCAACGTAAACAGAATACAAGATGTCAATACGTGCAAATTGTTCCTTCCACTTATAACATGAGCAAGCAAATGTTTTTTAAATGTACAGGAATACCCAGATATACGTTAATTCCATTAACAATACTTCGTTATTACGTTCGTCTTCAATGTTCACTCGTTTCGGTTAACATCTACTTTGCTTTGTTATTACGTTTTTTCCTGCAAAATTTGAAGTTACATTTTTTGGTGGAAAAAAATTCTAAATTGCTCCGTCTATGGACCAGTAGATGGGTCTGACTCACATTCACAACAACAGCAAGCACTTATTAGTCATCATTAAGCAGAGTGCTCGGAGTTGCTGTCAACGTGACCAGAAGACGTGAAGTCACGACGTGTAGATTGTCAATCTGCACTTCGTAGCGTGATACCATTTTGGTCATAAAAACAGATTTCCTATTGTCCGAGTGAGCCCTTGAGAGTGAACTCCGTGGCGAGCATCACTGCTCACGTGAAGACTTCGAATAGACGTTCCGTGTCAACGTTCACAACAACATGCGATCACTTGTTGATGAATGTACAACACAGCGCTCAATGTTGCCGTGAACGTAGTAGGTCTACAGGGTAGCGCATTGCACCTCCTTCTTTGCAATGAGAATCGCACCCTTATGTAACGCAAACCGTTTGTGATGTATACCTTGTTGATATATACAGCAGTGTCAAAGTTACTCACCCTCACAGGATAATCTAACAACCAGTAGATGGGACTGATTCACATTCACAACAACAGCAAGCACTTACTAGTCATCATTAAGCAGTGCTCGAAGATGCTGTCAACGTAAACAGAATTCAAGATGTCAATACGTGTAGATTGTCACTCGCCTAGCGGAAGCATCACCACCTGGATCATACAATTTCGTGACATTTTTAATTGCTAAATGTACCACGTGGCCACGCAGTCCCCTCTACAAATCGATTCCTTATCTTTCGTTAGTTTGTCAAAGTATTCTTTGTCGATATATACATACACCGTCTATTTAAACATGCGCCGTCAAAGTTACTTACCGTTACAGGATAATCTAATAACCAGAAGATGGCTCTGATTCACATTCACAACAACAGCAAGCTCTTGCTAGTCATCATTAAGCAGAGTGCTCACAGTTGCTGTGAGCGTGAACAGTCAATACGTGTAGAATGTCACTGTCACATATAACATTAAACAACAATTGTTTATAAGCGTGTCGGTATTCCCAGATACACGTTAACTACATTAACAATACTTCGTTTTAACATTCGTCTTCAATGTTCACTCGTTTCGGTTAACGTCTACTTTGTTTCGTTATTACGTTTTTTCCTGCAAAATTTTAAGTTACATTTTTTTTGGACGAAAAAAAAATCTAAATTGCTCTGCCTATGAACCTGTAGATGGGTCTGACTCACGTTCACAACAACAGCAAGCACTTATTAGTCATCATTAAGCAGTGTGCTCGGAGTTGCTGTCAACGTGATCAGAAGACAAGATGTCAGGACGTGTAGATTGTCACTCTGCACTTCGTACCGTAATACCATTTTGGTCACAGACACACATTCCCTATTGTCCGAGTGAGCCGTTGAAAGTGAACTCCGTGGCGAGCAACACTGCTCACGTGAAGACTTCGAATAGACGTTCCGTGTCAACGTTCACAACAACATGCGAGCACTTGTTGATGAATGTACAACACAGTGCCCAATGTTGCCGTGAACGTAGTAGGTCTACAGGGTAGCGCATTGAACCTCCTTCTTTGCAACGATAATCGCACCCTTATGTAACGCAAGCCGTTTGTGATGTATACCTTGTTGATGTATACAGCAGTGTCAAAGTTACTCACCCTCACAAGATAATCTAACAACCAGTAGATGGGACTGATTCACATTTACAACAACCGGAAGCACTTGCTAGTCATCATTAAGCAGAGTGCTCACAGTTGCTGTCAACGTGAACAGAATAGAGGATGTCAATACGTGTAGATTGTTCCTTCCACTTCTAACATGAACAAGCAACTGTTTTTAAACGTACAGGTGGACGCAGATATACGTTAATTCCATTAACAATACTTCGTTTTTTCGTTCGTCTTCAATCTTCACTCCTTTCGGTTAACATCTACTTTGTTTCGTTATTACGTTTTTTCATTCCAAATTTTAAGTTACACTTTTTTTTGGTGGAAAAAAAAATCTAAACAGCTCTGTCTAAAAACCAGTAGATGGGTCTGATTCACATTCACAACAACAGGAAGCACTTGCTAGTCATAATTAAGCAGATTGATCACAGTTTCTGTGAGCGTGAACAGTCAATACATGTAGAATGTCACTGTCACATATAACATTAAACAACAATTGTTTTTAAGCGTATAGGTATACCCAGATATACGTTAAAAACATTCACAATACTTCGTTATTACGTTCGTCTTCAATGTTCACTCGTTTCGGTTAACGTCTACTTTGTTTCGTTATTACGTTTTTTCCTTCCAAATTTTAAGTTACATTTTTGTGGGTGGAAAAAAAATCTAAATTGCTCCGTCTATGGACCAGTGGATGGGTCTGAGTCACATTCACAACACCAGCAAGCACTTGCTAGTCATCATTAAGCATTGCTCAAAGTTGCTGTCAACGTAAACAGAATACAAGATGTCAATACGTGCAAATTCTTCCTTCCACTTATTACATGAGCAAGCAAATGGTTTTTAAATGTACAGGTATACCCAGATATACGTTAATTCCATTATCAATACTTCGTTATTACGTTCGTCTTCAATGTTCACTCGTTTCGGTTAACATCTACTTTGCTTCGTTATTACGTTTTTTCCCTCAAAATTTTAAGTTACATTTTTTTTGGTGGAAAAAAATTCTAAATTGCTCCGTCTATGAACCAGTAGATGGGTCTGACTCACATTCACAACAACAGCAAGCACTTATTAGTCATCATTAAGCAGAGTGCTCGGAGTTGCTGTCAACGTGACCAGAAGACGTGAAGTCACGACGTGTAGATTGTCACTCTGCACTTCGTAGCGTGATACCATTTTGGTCACAGACACACATTCCCTATTGTCCGAGTGAGCCCTTGAGAGTGAACTCCGTGGCGAGTATCACTGCTCACGTGAAGACTTCGAATAGACGTTCCGTGTCAACGTTCACAACAACATGCGAGCACTTGTTGATGAATGTACAACACAGTGCCCAATGTTGCCGTGAACGTAGTAGGTCTACAGGGTAGCGCATTGCACCTCCTCCTTTGCAATGAGAATCGGACCCTTATGTAACGCAAGCCGTTTGTGATGTATACCTAGTTGATGTATACAGCAGTGTCAAACTTACTCACCCTCACAGGATAATATAACAACCAGTAGATGGGACTGATTCACGTTCACAACAACAGCAAGCACTTGCTAGTCATTATTAAGCAGAGTGCTCACAGTTGCTGTCAACGTGAACAGAATACAGGATGTCAATACGTGTAGATTGTTCCTTCCACTTATAACATGAACAAGCAACTGTTTTTAAACGTACAGGTGGACGCAGATATACGTTAATTCCATTAACAATGCTTCGTTATTTCGTTCGTCTTCAATCTTCACTCCTTTCGGTTAACATCTACTTTGTTTCGTTATTACGTTTTTTCATTCCAAATTTTAAGTTACACTTTTTTTTGGTGGAAAAAAAAGCTAAAGAGCTCTGTCTAAAAACCAGTAGATGGGTCTGATTCACATTCACAACAACAGGAAGCACTTGCTTGTCATAATTAAGCAGATTGATCACAGTTTCTGTGAGCGTGAACAGTCAATACATGTAGAATGTCACTGTCACATATAACATTAAACAACAATTGTTTTTAAGCGTATAGGTATACCCAGATATACGTTAACAACATTCACAATACTTCGTTATTACGTTCATCTTCAATGTTCACTCGTTTCGGTTAACGTTTACTTTGTTTCGTTATTACGTTTTTTCCTTCCAAATTTTAAGGTATATTTTTGTGGGTGGAAAAAAAATCTAAATTGCTCCGTCTATGGACCAGTGGATGGGTCTGAGTCACATTCACAACACCAGCAAGCACTTGCTAGTCATCATTAAGCATTGCTCAAAGTTGCTGTCAACGTAAACAGAATACAAGATGTCAATACGTGCAAATTGTTCCTTCCACTTATTACATGAGCAAGCAAATGTTTTTTTAAATGTACAGGAATACCCAGATATACGTTAATTCCATTAACAATACTTCGTTATTACGTTTGTCTTCAATGTCCACTCGTTTCGGTTAACATCTACTTTGCTTCGTTATTACTTTTTTCCTGCAAAATTTTAAGTTACATTTTTTTTGGTGGAAAAAAATTCTAAATTGCTCCGTCTATGGACCAGTAGATGGGTCTGGCTCACATTCACAACAACAGCAAGCACTTATTAGTCATCATTAAGCAGAGTGCTCGGAGTTGCTGTAAACGTGACCAGAAGACGTGAAGTCACGACGTGTAGATTGTCACTCTGCACTTCGTAGCGTGATACCATTTTGGTCACAGACACACATTCCCTATTGGCCGAGTGAGCCCTTGAGAGTGAACTCCGTGGCGAGCATCACTGCTCACGTGAAGACTTCGAATAGACGTTCCGTGTCAACGTTCACAACAACATGCGAGCACTTGTTGATGAATGTACAACACAGTGCCCAATGTTGCCGTGAACGCTGTAGGTCTACAGGGTAGCGCATTGCACCTCCTCCTTTGCAATGAGAATCGGACCCTTATGTAACGCAAGCCGTTTGTGATGTATACCTAGTTGATGTATACAGCAGTGTCAAACTTACTCACCCTCACAGGATAATATAACAACCAGTAGATGGGACTGATTCACGTTCACAACAACAGCAAGCACTTGCTAGTCATTATTAAGCAGAGTGCTCACAGTTGCTGTCAACGTGAACAGAATACAGGATGTCAATACGTGTAGATTGTTCCTTCCACTTATAACATGAACAAGCAACTGTTTTTAAACGTACAGGTGGACGCAGATATACGTTAATTCCATTAACAATGCTTCGTTATTTCGTTCGTCTTCAATCTTCACTCCTTTCGGTTAACATCTACTTTGTTTCGTTATTACGTTTTTTCATTCCAAATTTTAAGTTACACTTTTTTTTGGTGGAAAAAAAAGCTAAAGAGCTCTGTCTAAAAACCAGTAGATGGGTCTGATTCACATTCACAACAACAGGAAGCACTTGCTTGTCATAATTAAGCAGATTGATCACAGTTTCTGTGAGCGTGAACAGTCAATACATGTAGAATGTCACTGTCACATATAACATTAAACAACAATTGTTTTTAAGCGTATAGGTATACCCAGATATACGTTAACAACATTCACAATACTTCGTTATTACGTTCGTCTTCAATGTTCACTCGTTTCGGTTAACGTTTACTTTGTTTCGTTATTACGTTTTTTCCTTCCAAATTTTAAGGTACATTTTTGTGGGTGGAAAAAAAATCTAAATTGCTCCGTCTATGGACCAGTGGATGGGTCTGAGTCACATTCACAACACCAGCAAGCACTTGCTAGTCATCATTAAGCATTGCTCAAAGTTGCTGTCAACGTAAACAGAATACAAGATGTCAATACGTGCAAGTTGTTCCTTCCACTTATTACATGAGCAAGCAAATGTTTTTTAAATGTACAGGAATACCCAGATATACGTTAATTCCATTAACAATACTTCGTTATTACGTTTGTCTTCAATGTCCACTCGTTTCGGTTAACATCTACTTTGCTTCGTTATTACTTTTTTCCTGCAAAATTTTAAGTTACATTTTTTTTGGTGGAAAAAAATTCTAAATTGCTCCGTCTATGGACCAGTAGATGGGTCTGGCTCACATTCACAACAACAGCAAGCACTTATTAGTCATCATTAAGCAGAGTGCTCGGAGTTGCTGTCAACGTGACCAGAAGACGTGAAGTCACGACGTGTAGATTGTCACTCTGCACTTCGTAGCGTGATACCATTTTGGTCACAGACACACATTCCCTATTGGCCGAGTGAGCCCTTGAGAGTGAACTCCGTGGCGAGCATCACTGCTCACGTGAAGACTTCGAATAGACGTTCCGTGTCAACGTTCACAACAACATGCGATCACTTGTTGATGAATGTACAACACAGCGCTCAATGTTGTCGTGAACGTAGTAGGTCTACATGGTAGCGCATTGCACCTCCTTCTTTGCAATGAGAATCGCACCCTTATGTAACGCAAGCCGTTTGTGATGTATACCTTGTTGATGTATACAGCAGTGTCAAAGTTACTCACCCTCACAGGATAATATAACAACCAGTAGATGGGACTGATTCACATTCACAACAACAGCAAGCACTTACTAGTCATCATTAAGCAGTGCTCGAAGATGCTGTCAACGTAAACAGAATTCAAGATGTCAATACGTGTAGATTGTCACTCGCCTAGCGGAAGCATCACCACCTGGATCATACAATTTCGTGACATTTTTAATTGCTAAATGTACCACGTGGCCACGCAGTCCCCTCTACAAATCGATTCCTTATCTTTCGTTAGTTTGTCAAAGTATTCTTTGTCGATATATACATACACCGTCTATTTAAACATGCGCCGTCAAAGTTACTTACCGTTACAGGATAATCTAATAACCAGAAGATGGCTCTGATTCACATTCACAACAACAGCAAGCTCTTGCTAGTCATCATTAAGCAGAGTACTCACAGTTGCTGTGAGCGTGAACAGTCAATCCGTGTAGAATGTCACTGTCACATATAACATTCAACAACAATTGTTTTTAAGCGTATAGGTATACCCAGATATACGTTAACTACATTAACAATACTTCGTTATTACGTTCGTCTTCAATGTTCAATCGTTTCGGTTAACGTCTACTTTGTTTCGTTATTACGTTTTTTCCTGCAAAATTTTAAGTTACTTTATTTTTGGTGGAAAAAAATTCTAAATTGCTCTGTCTATGGACCAGTAGATGGGTCTGATTCACATTCACAACAACAGCAAGCACTTACTAGGCATCATTAAGCAGAGTGCTCGGAGTTGCTGTCAACGTGACCAGAAGACGTGAAGTCACGAAGTGTAGATTGTCACTCTGCACTTCGTACCGTGATACCATTTTGGGCACAGAAACACATTCCCTATTGTCCGAGTGAGCCCTTGAGAGTAAACTCCGTGGCGAGCATCAATGTTCACGTGAAGACTTCGAATAGACGTTCCGTGTCAACGTTCACAACAACATGCGAGCACTTGTTGATGAATGTACAACACAGCGCTCAATGTTGCCGTGAATGTAGTAGGTCTACAGGATAGCGCATTGCACCTCCTCCTTTGCAATGAGAATCGCACCCTTATGTAACGCAAGCCGTTTGTGATGTATACCTTGTTGATATATACAGCAGTGTCAAAGTTACTCACCCTCACAGGATAATCTAACAACCAGTAGATGGGACTGATTCACATTCACAACAACAGGAAGCACTTGCTAGTCATCATTAAGCAGAGTGCTCACAGTTGCTGTGAGCGTGAACAGTCAATACATGTAGAATGTCACTGTCACATATAACATTAAACAACAATTGTTTTTAAGCGGATAGGTATACCCAGATATACGATAACTACATTAACAATAATTCGTTATTACGTTCGTCTTCAATGTTCACTCGTTTCGGTTAACGACTACTTTGTTTCGTTATTACGATTTTTCCTGCAAAATGTTAAATTACATTTTTTTTGGACGAAAAATGTTTCTAAATTGCTCTGTCTATGAACCAGTAGATGGGTCTGACTCACGTTCACAACAACAGCAA
This sequence comes from Petromyzon marinus, assembly GCF_010993605.1. NCBI lineage: Eukaryota > Metazoa > Chordata > Hyperoartia > Petromyzontiformes > Petromyzontidae > Petromyzon > Petromyzon marinus. Next base: position 668,030 of record NC_046134.1, on the reverse strand, counting down.
GCACTTATTAGTCATCATTAATCAGAGTGCTCGGAGTTGCTGTCAACGTGACCAGAAGACGAGAAGTCATGACGTGTAGATTGTCACTCTGTACTTCTTACCATGATACCATTTTGGTCACAGAAACACATTCCCTATTGTCCGAGTGAGCCCTTGAGAGTGAACTCCGTGGCGAGCATCACTGCTCACGTGAAGCCTTCGAATAGACGTTCCGTGTCAACGTTCACAACAACATGCGAGCACTTGTTGATGAATGTACAACACAGTGCTCAATGTTGCCGTGAACGTAGTAGGTCTACAGGGTAGCGCATTGCACCTCCTTCTTTGCAATGAGAATCGCACCCTTATGTAACGCAAGCCGTTTGTGATGTATACCTAGTTGATGTATACAGCAGTGTCCAAGTTACTCACCCTCACAGGATAATATAACAACCAGTAGATGGGACTGATTCACGTTCACAACAACAGCAAGCACTTGCTATTCATCATTAAGCAGAGTGCTCACAGTTGCTGTCAACGTGAACAGAATACAGGATGTCAATACGTGTAGATTGTTCCTTCCACTTATAACATGAACAAGCAACTGTTTTTAAACGTACAGGTGGACACAGATATACGTTAATTCCATTAACAATACTTCGTTATTTCGTTCGTCTTCAATGTTCACTCCTTTCGGTTAACGTCTACTTTGTTTCGTTATTACGTTTTTTCCTTCCAAATTTTAAGTTACATTTTTGTTGGTGGAAAAAAACATCTAAATTGCTCCGTCTATGGACCAGTAGATGGGTCTGATTCACATTCACAACAACAGCAAGCACTTGCTAGTCACCATTAAGCATTGCTCAAAGTTGCTGTCAACGTGAACAGAACACAAGATGTCAATACGTGTAGATTGTTACTGCCACTTATAACATGAACAAACAACTGCTTTTAAACGTACAGGTATACCCAGATATACGTTAACTACATTAACAATACTTCGTTATTACCTTCGTCTTCAATGTTCACTCGTTTCAGTTTACATCTAATTTGTTTCGTTATTACGTTTTCTTACATTGTATTAGTATAAAAAACTCTAAATTCCTCTGTCTATGAACCAGTAGGTCGGTCTGACTCACGTTCACAACAACATTAGAGCACTTGGTGCACAATAATAAGCAGAGCGCTCAAAGTTGTTGTGAACGTGAACAGGTGACAAGATGACACGACGTGTAGATTGCCACTGGCACATCAGAAGCATCACCACCTGATTAATAATCATAATAATTCGTTCCATTTCGAAATGCTAAATGTACCGCGTGTCAATGCAGTCACCTCTACAAATCACCCTCTTATCTTAAGTAATATTTTTGCCAACGTATTTTTCGCTGAAAAATAACAGGTACATGGTTGATGTATACATGCAACATTAAAGTTGCGTAGCCCCACAGGAGAAGCTAACAGTTAGTAGATGTGGCCGATTCACATTCACAACACCAGCAAGCACTTGCTAGTCATCATTAAGCAGTGCTCGAAGTTGCTGTCAACGTAAACAGAATACAAGATGTCAATACGTGTAGATTGTCACTGGCCTAGCGGAAGCATCACCACCTGTGTAATACAATTTCGTGACATTTTGAATTGCTAAATGTACCACGTGGCCATGCAGTCAACTCTACAAATCGATACCTTATCTTACGTTAGTTTTGCCAAAGTATTCTTTGTCGATATGTACATACACTGTCTATTTAAACATGCACCGTCAAAGTTATTTACCGTTACAGGATAACCTAACAACCAGTAGGTGGGTCTGATTCACATTCACAACAACAGCAAGCACTTATTAGTCATCATTAAGCAGAGTGCTCGGAGTTGTTGTCAACGTGAACAGAAGACGAGAAGTCACGACGTGTAGATTGTCACTCTGCACTTCATACCGTGATACCATTTTTGTCACAGAAACACATTCCCTATTTGCCGAGTGAGCCCTTGATAGTGAACTCCGTGGCGAGCATCACTGCTCACGTGAAGACTTCGAATAGACGTTCCGTGTCAACGTTCACAACAACATGCGAGCACTTGTTGATGAATGTACAACACAGTGCCCAATGTTGCCGTGAACGTAGTAGGTCTACAGGGTAGCGCATTCCACCTCTTTCTTTGCAATGAGAATCGCACCCTTATGTAACGCAAGCCGTTTGTGATGTATACCTTGTTGATGTATACAGCAGTGTCAAAGTTACTCACCCTCACAGGATAATCTAACAACCAGTAGATGTGACTGATTCACATTCACAACAACCGGAAGCACTTGCTAGTCATCATTAAGCACAGTGCTCACAGTTGCTGTGAGCGTGAACAGTCAATACGTGTAGATTATCACGGTCACATACAAAATTAAAACAACAATTGTTTTTAAACATACAGGTGTACCCAGATATACGTTAACTACATTAACAATACTTCGTTATTACGTTCGTCTTCAATGTTCACTCGTTTCAGTTTACGTCTCCTTTGTTTCGTTATTACGTTTTTCCTACATTTTTTTTGGTGGAAAAAAATATCTAAATAGCTCTGTCTATGAACCAGTAGATGGGTCTGACTCACGTTCACAACAACATTAGAGCACATGTTGCACAAAAATAAGCAGAGCGCTCAAAGTTGTTGTGAACGTGAACAGAAGACAAGATGTCACGACGTGTAGATTGCCACTGGCACATCAGAAGCATCACCACCTGATTAATAATAATAAAAATTAGTTCCATTTCGAAATGCTAAATGTACTGGGTGGCCATGCAGTCACCTCTACAAATAACCCCCTTATCTTAAGTAATATTTTTGACAACGTATTCTTTGCTGAAATATAACACGTACATTGTTGATGTAAACATGCAAGATTAAAGTTGCGTAGCCTCACAGAAGAAGCTAACAGCGAGTAGATGGGGCCGATTCACATTCACAACACCAGCAAGCACTTGCTAGTCATCATTAAGCAGTGCTCGAAGTTGCTGTCAACGTAAACAGAATACAAGATGTCAATATGTGCAGATTGTCACTGGCCTAGCGGAAGCATCACCACCTGGATAATACAATTTCGTGACATTTTGAATTGCTAAATGTACCACGTGGCCATGCAGTCACCTCTGCAAATCGATTCCTTATCTTACATTAGTTTGTCAAAGTATTCTTTATCGATATATATACATACACCGTCTATTTATAACATGCACCGTCAAAGTTATTTACCGTTACAGGATAACCTAACGACAGTAAGCACTTGCTAGTCATCATTAAGCAGAGTCCTCACAGTTGCTGTCAACGTGAACAGAATACAAAATGTCAATACGTGTAAATTGTTCCTTCCACTTAGAACATGAACAAGCAACTGTTTTTAAACGTACAGGTGGACCCAGATATACGTTAATTCCATTAACAATACTTTGTTATTACGTTCGTCTTCAATGTTCACTCGTTTCAGTTAACGTCTACTTTGTTTCGTTATTACGTTTTTTCCTTCCAAATTTTAAGTTCCTACTTTTTTTGTGGAAAAAAAATCTAAATTGCTCTGTCTATGAACCAGTAGATGGGTCTGATTCACATTCACAACAACAGCAAGCACTTGCTAGTCATCATTAAGCAGAGTGCTCATAGTTGCTGTGAGTGTGAACAGTCAATACGTGTAGAATGTCACTGTCACATAGTATAAGGTTGTACAAACAATTGTTTTTAAGACATACACGTGTATCCAGATATACGTTAACTACGTTAGCAATACTTCGTTATTACGTTCGTCTTCAATGTTCACTCGTTTCGGTTAACGTGTACTTTGTTTCGTTATTACGTTTTTTCCCTCTAAATTTTAAGTTAGACTTTGGTTGGTGGAAAAAAAGATCTACATAGCTCTGTCTATGAGCTAGTAGATGGATCTGACTCATGTTCACAACAACATTACAACACTTTTTGCACAATAATAAACAGAGTGCTAAAAGTTGTTGTGAACGTGACCAGAAGACAAGACGTCAAAACGGATAGATTGTCACTGGCACAGCAGCAGCAGCACGTTATTAATAATTCATGACATTTTGGAATGCTAAATGTACCAAGTGGGCACTTAGTCACCTCTAAAAATCGCCCAAAATCTTACGTTAGTTTGCCAAAGTATTAGTTGTCGATATATATATTATTTACCGTTGCAGGATAATCTAACAACAAGTCGATGGGTCTGATTCACATTCACAACAACAGCAAGCACTTGCTAGTCATCATTAATCAGTGCTCGAAGTTGCTGTGAGCTTGAATAGAAGACAACATCTCAATGCGTGTAGATTGTTACTGCCACTTATAACTTGAACAAACAATTGTTTTAAAGACATACACGTTTACTCAGATATACGTTAATTAGAATAACAATAATTCGGTATTACGTTCGTCTTGAATGTTCATCCGTTTCGGTTTGCGTCTACTTTGTTTCGTTATTACGTTTTCTTCCAAATGTTAAGTCGCAATTCATTTTGCGGGAAAAAAATAATCTAAATGGCTCTTTCCATGAACGAGTAGATGGGTCTGACTCACATTCACAACAACATTCAAGCTCTTGCCAGTCAACATATTAAGCAGAGCGCTCGAAGTTGTTGTGAACGTGAACAGACGACAAGATGTCACGACGGGTACATTGTCACTGGCCCAGCAGCAGCCCCACCTGAATAATAATTCATTACATTTTGAAAATGCTAAATGTACCGCATGGCCATGCAGTCACCTCTGTAAATGGCCCTCTTATCTCACGTTATTGTGCCATCATTGTCGATATATACATACACTGTTGATTTATACATGCACGGTCAAAGTTACTTACCGTCGCAGGATAATCTAATAACCAGTAGATGGGACTGATTCACATTCACAACAACAGCAAGCACTTGCTAGTCATCATTAAGCAGGATAATCTAATAACCAGAAGATGGGACTGATTCACATTCACAACAACAGCAAGCACTTGCTAGTCATCATCAAGCAGAGTGCTCACAGTTGCTGTCAACGTGAACTGTCAATACTTGTAGATTGTCACTGGCACTTATAACATTAACAAACTATTTTATTAACATGCAGGTGTACCCTGATATACGTTATTTCGTTTAACTATGATTCGTTATTACGTTCAAATGTGCACTTGTTTCGTTATTACGTTATTATTCTCAATTCGAAGTTAAATTTTACGAGTAGAAACACATCTAAAGAGCTCTGTCTATGAACCAGTAGATGGGTCTGACTCACATTCACAACAACAGCAAGCACTTATTAGTCATCATTAATCAGAGTGCTCGCAGTTGCTGTCAACGTGACCAGAAGACGTGAAGTCACGACGTGTAGATTGTCACTCTGCACTTCGTACCGTGATACCATTTTGGTCACAGACACACATTCCCTATTGTCCAAGTGAGCCCTTGAGAGTGATCTCCGTGGCGAGCATCACTGTTCACGTGAAGACTTCGAATAGACGTTCCGTGTCAACGTTCACAACAACATGCGAGCACTTGTTGATGAACGTACAACACAGTGCTCAATGTTGCCGTGAACGTTGTAGGTCTACAGGGTAGCGCATTGCACCTCCTTCTCTGCAATGCGAATCGCACCCTGATTTCACGTTCGTCGTTTGTGATGTAAACCTTGTTGATTTATACAGGACAGCAAAAGTTGCTTACCCTTAGAGTAGAAGCTTGTTCACATTCACAGCAGCATGCAAGCCCTTGCTAATCATCACTAAGCAGAGTGCTCGATGTTACTGTGAGCGTGAAAAGGAGACGAGAAGTTAAGATCATTCCATGGTTCTTTCGGTAAAGTCACGCAGATAGAAGAAGAAGAGAAATAATAACAATAAAAAATATATAAAGTGAATTCAAAATCATTAAATATCACGACGTTTCGATTGCAACACAAGCCGTCTTCGTCTTTGATCTCCCGATGACGACCGCGTATGCTGCGATCGAAACCTCGTGATATTATATTATTATTTTTATTCACTTTATTTTCATTTTTATTATTTGAGTGTCATTATATCTTTTTTTCTATCTACGTGACTTCACCGAAAGAAGCGTAGAATGTGAATTCCTGCAGTCACGAAAGTTTTAAGTAAAAAAAAAGCAGTCAGCTCATGTTCATTGTCGCTTTCGCTCTCGACCACGATTTCATTTGGTCACAGAACACATTCCCCTTGTCCGAGTGAGCACTTGAGAGGGAACTCCATGGCGAGTGTCATCATCATCACCATCATAGTCACCATCATCACCTCCACCATCATCATCATCACCATCATCATCACCATCATCATCACCATCATCACCACCATCATTATCACCACCACCATCACCTCCACCATCATCACCACCATCATCGTCATAGTCACCATCATCACCTCCACCATCATCATCACCACCATCACCATCATTATCACCACCATCATCATCATCACCACCACCACGATCATCATCACCACCATCATCACCATCATCACCATCACGATCATCACCATCATTACCATCACTACCATAATCATCAAGATCATCACCATCAGCACCACCATCATCACCATCATCATCACCATCATTACAATCACCATCGTCATCATCACCATCATCACCACTGTCATCGTCATAGTCACCACCATCAAATCCACCATCACCATCATCATCACCATCATCGTCACCATCATCACCTCCATTATCATCATCGTCACCATCGTCATCATCACCAGCATCATCGTCATAGTCACCATCATCACCTCCACCATCATAATCACCATCAGCACCACAAGCACCACCTTCACCACTACCATCATCATCACCATCATAATCACCATGACCACCAGTACAACTACTGTCATCATCATCATCATAATTACCACCACCATTATCATCATCATTACCACCACCACCACCATCATCATCATAACCATCACCACAACCACCACCACCACCATCATCACCACAACCACCACCATCATCACCACCACCATCATCATCACCATCATAATCACCATTACCACCAGTACAACTACCGTCATCATCATCATCATCACAATTACCACCACCATTATCATCACCATTACCACCACCATCATCATCATAACCATCATCACCACCACAACCACCACCACCATCATCACCACAACCACCACCATCATCACCACCACCATCATCACCATCATAATCACCATGACCACCAGTACAACTACCGTCATCATCATCATCATCACAATTACCACCACCATTATCATCACCATTACCACCACCATCATCATCATAACCATCACCACCACCACAACCACCACCACCATCATCACCACAACCACCACCATCACTACCACCATCATCATCACCATCATAATCACCATGACCACCAGTACAACTACCGTCATCATCATCACAATTACCACCACCATTATCATCACCATTACCACCACCATCATCACCATAACCATCACCACCACCACAACCACCACCACCATCATCACCACAACCACCACCATCATCACCACCACCATCATCACCATCATAATCACCATGACTACCAGTACAACTACCGTCATCATCATCATCATCACAATTACCACCACCATTATCATCACCATGACCACCACCACCATCATCATCATAACCATCACCACCACAACCACCACCACCATCATCACCACAACCACCACCATCATCACCACCACCATCATCATCACCACCATAATAATCACCATGACCACCAGTACAACTACCGTCATCATCATCATCACAATTACCACCACCATTATCATCACCATTACCACCACCATCATCATCATAACCATCATCACCACCACCACAACCACCACCATCATCACCATAACCACCACCATCATCACCACCACCATCATCACCATCATAATCACCATGACCACCAGTACAACTACCGTCATCATCATCATCACAATTACCACCACCATTATCATCACCATGACCACCACCACCATCATCATCATAACCATCACCACCACAACCACCACCACCATCATCACCACAACCACCACCATCATCATCACCATCATAATCACCATGACCACCAGTACAACCACCACCACCATCACCACCACAACCACCACCATCATCACCACAACCACCACCATCACCGCACGCGGACCTCAGCCTGAGGCAGACGGAATGACGGACAGCAGCAGCAGAGGGCGGAGTTCAACCTGGACCCTTCACCTGCTCCTGATGCTCGCTTCGCTCCGTATCACCTTAAATACCATCCCGCACGCCACCCACCCACCCACCCGCTGTGCCCCCCATCCCTCCCTCCCGCGGGTGTTATTATGATGGACCCGCTTATAACAAAGACGTCGCCGAGTGATGTAAATCGTCAACCCGAGCAGAGCGCGGGGCGGTGGTGGCGCGCTGCTGCAGGGGAGGGCACTTTCGCGTGTCCGCTCGAGGCCGCGAGGAAACATTTTTAACGATCTCACGACGTTCAGGTTGCTAGGACCGGATATCTCGCTCGCTCGCTCTCTCTCGCTGGCTGGCGTCTCTGAAAATTGGTTTAAAATCGGTGTGGTGGTTCTTCTTCTTAACCTGGGGGGGGAGGGGGGTGCATCACGCAACCTCTCCGGTGGGTGAGAGGGGTGCCAGTTTCCCTTTCTGGGGGTGCGAGATTCCCTTTCTGGGGGTGCCAGTTTCCCTTTCTGGGGGTGCCAGTTTCCCTTTCTGGGGGTGCGAGATTCCCTTTCTGGGGGTGCCAGTTTCCCTTTCTGGGGGTGCCAGTTTCCCTTTCTGGGGGTGCGAGATTCCCTTTCTGAGGGTGCGAGATTCCCTTTCTGGGGGTGCCAGTTTCCCTTTCTGGGGGTGCGAGATTCCCTTTCTGGGGGTGCCAGTTTCCCTTTCTGGGGGTGCCAGTTTCCCTTTCTGGGGGTGCGAGATTCCCTTTCTGGGGGTGCCAGTTTCCCTTTCTGGGGGTGCCAGTTTCCCTTTCTGGGGGTGCGAGATTCCCTTTCTGAGGGTGCGAGATTCCCTTTCTGGGGGTGCCAGTTTCCCTTTCTGGGGGTGCGAGATTCCCTTTCTGGGGGTGCCAGTTTCCCTTTCTGGGGGTGCGAGATTCCCTTTCAGGGGGTGTGATATGCCCGTTCTGGGGGTGTGATATGCCCTTTCTGGAGGTGCGAGATTCCCTTTCTGGGGGTGCGATATGCCCTTTCTGGGGGTGTGATATGCCCTTTCTGAGGGTGCGAGATTCCCTTTCTGGGGGTGCGAGTTTCCCTTTCTGGGGGTGCGAGTTTCCCCTTCTGGGGGTGCGAGATTCCCTTTCTGGGGGTGCGAGATTCCCTTTCTGGGGGTGCGAGGTTCCCTTTCTGGGGGTGTGAGATGCCGTTTCTGGGGGTGCGAGATTCCCTTTCTGGGGGTGCGAGATTCCCTTTCTGGGGGTGCGAGATTCCCTTTCTGGGGGTGCGAGATTCTCTTTCTGGGGGTGCGAGATTCCCTTTCTGGGGGTGTGATATGCCCGTTCTGGGGGTGTGATATGCCCTTTCTGGAGGTGCGAGATTCCCTTTCTGGGGGTGCGATATGCCCTTTCTGGGGGTGTGATATGCCCTTTCTGAGGGTGCGAGATTCCCTTTCTGGGGGTGCGAGTTTCCCTTTCTGGGGGTGCGAGATTCCCTTTCTGGGGGTGCGAGATTCCCTTTCTGGGGGTGCGAGATTCCCTTTCTGGGGGTGCGAGATTCCCCTTCTGGGGGTGCGAGAGTCCCTTTCTGGGGGTGCGAGATTCCCCTTCTGAGGGTGTGAGATGCCCTTTCTGGGGGTGCGAGATTCCCTTTCTGGGGGTGTGAGATGCCCTTTCTGGGGGTGCGAGATTCCCTTTCTGGGGGTGCGAGATTCCCTTTCTGGGGGTGTGAGATTCCCCTTCTGAGGGTGTGAGATGCCCTTTCTGGGGGTGCGAGATTCCCTTTCAGGGGGTGTGATATGCCCTTTCTGGGGGTGTGATATGCCCTTTCTGGAGGTGCGAGATTCCCTTTCTGGGGGTGCGAGATTCCCTTTCTGGGGGTGCGAGATTCCCCTTCTGAGGGTGTGAGATGCCCTTTCTGGGGGTGCGAGATTCCCTTTCTGGGGGTGCGAGATTCCCTTTCTGGGGGTGCGAGATTCCCTTTCTGGGGGTGCGAGATTCCCTTTCTGGGGGTGTGAGATGCCGTTTCTGGGGGTGCGAGATTCCCTTTCTGGGGGTGCGAGATTCCCTTTCTGGGGGTGCGAGATTCCCTTTCTGGGGGTGCGAGATTCTCTTTCTGGGGGTGCGAGATTCCCTTTCTGGGGGTGTGATATGCCCGTTCTGGGGGTGTGATATGCCCTTTCTGGAGGTGCGAGATTCCCTTTCTGGGGGTGCGATATGCCCTTTCTGGGGGTGTGATATGCCCTTTCTGAGGGTGCGAGATTCCCTTTCTGGGGGTGCGAGTTTCCCTTTCTGGGGGTGCGAAATTCCCCTTCTGGGGGTGCGAGATTCCCTTTCTGGGGGTGCGAGATTCCCTTTCTGGGGGTGCGAGATTCCCCTTCTGGGGGTGCGAGATTCCCTTTCTGGGGGTGCGAGATTCCCCTTCTGAGGGTGTGAGATGCCCTTTCTGGGGGTGCGAGATTCCCTTTCTGGGGGTGTGAGATGCCCTTTCTGGGGGTGCGAGATTCCCTTTCTGGGGGTGCGAGATTCCCTTTCTGGGGGTGTGAGATTCCCCTTCTGAGGGTGTGAGATGCTCTTTCTGGGGGTGCGAGATTCCCTTTCAGGGGGTGTGATATGCCCTTTCTGGGGGTGTGATATGCCCTTTCTGGAGGTGCGAGATTCCCTTTCTGGGGGTGCGAGATTCCCTTTCTGGGGGTGCGAGATTCCCTTTCTGGGGGTGCGAGTTTCCCCTTCTGGGGGTGCGAGATTCCCTTTCTGGGGGTGCGAGATTCCCTTTCTGGGGGTGCGAGATTCCCTTTCTGGGGGTGTGAGATGCCGTTTCTGGGGGTGCGAGATTCCCTTTCTGGGGGTGCGAGATTCCCTTTCTGGGGTGCGAGATTCCCTTTCTGGGGGTGCGAGATTCTCTTTCTGGGGGTGCGAGATTCCCTTTCTGGGGGTGTGAGATGCCGTTTCTGGGGGTGCGAGTTTCCCTTTCTGGGGGTGCGAGATTCCCTTTCAGGGGGTGTGATATGCCCTTTCTGGGGGTGTGATATGCCCTTTCTGGAGGTGCGAGTTCCCTTTCTGGGGGTGCGAGATTCCCTTTCTGGGGGTGCGAGTTTCCCCTTCTGGGGGTGCGAGATTCCCTTTCTGGGGGTGCGAGATCCCTTTCTGGGGTGTGAGATGCCGTTTCTGGGGGTGCGAGATTCCCTTTCTGGGGGTGCGAGATTCTCTTTCTGGGGGTGCGAGTTTCCCTTTCTGCGGGTGCGAGATTCCCTTTCTGGGGGTGTGAGAATCCCTTTCTGGGGGTGCCAGACGTTGCCAGATTGTCTTATTCACGAAGTTAATTCACCTACAACACAAATCGCGACTCGCTTTGTTTCACCAAAGCCCGTGTATTTATTAACATTCTTCATTGTTGCTACTTGGTTAACGGTTAAGAACCAAATGCTGTAAGTTAAGATTAAGGACCGCTGCTTGAAATGAATCACAAAATGTCTGAACCGACATCTAAATCGACGTGACCCCCGTGCATGTGAAGGGTGCTTCAAAAACAAATTCTTAACCCTTATTATGGGGACTATCTTTTTAAATGGAAAACGAACGGACAATAATAATACTGTTACTACTACTGCAAGGTAACGAGTGGTTCTTTCGGTAAAGTTACGTAGGTAGAAAAATAATTATTACTTATGAACAAATACAACTTTGTAAAGAATAATTTATTTACAAACAATCATTATTTCGTCTACCTACGCGACTTTACCGAACGAATCAAAGAGTATGGATTCGTGCATTCACGAAAGCTTCAAATCAATATTAATACTACTACTACACGGTAACACGATAACAAATGAAATGTCAATAGCTTCAACAAAGTCAAAGATTCTCAGCCACTCGTTCGCCTGCGTTGTCAACCGCGTGGCCCTGGAATATTCTCCTGGTGGTCTGCAGAGGCGCGGAGGAGGCGCACGTCCCGTGGCGTCGTCGTTAAAGCATTGTCTTGAAGAGAGTGGGGAGCGGTGGTGCAGCGGATAGCGCGCTGCATTATGAACCTGGCGACCCGGGTTCGATTCTCGCTCACGGCCAACACCGCCAGTGACGATTATCTGAACCGGTCCTGGGCCTCCCCTAGGTCGACTCAGTCTCAAATGAGTACCTGGTGCGGTGTGTAGTAAACATCGCCACTGGGGAGACAAAGGCGGCCGGGCGTGGTGCTGGCCACCCACCCCCTCGTGTGCCACAGTGCCAGTAGCCTTCATAGATGCTTGCTAACAGCACTTGCTCCTACAGTCAGTTACAGGCTACACGCGTACGGCGCGAAAGAAGTTCAACGTGCACACACAGAAACTACAAATATCCCCCTGCATAGCCTCAACAGACTGTCGGGGCAAGTGCTGTTAGCGAGTAGTAGCAGCGCCTATGAAGGCTACCGGCACTGTGGCACACGAGGGACTGGGTGGGCAGCACCACGCCCGGCCGCCTTTGTCTCCCCAGTGGCGATGTTTGAGGCTGAGTCGACCTAGGGGAGGGCCAGGACCGGTTCAAATAATCGTCACCGGTGGTGGCCGTGAGCGGGAATCGAACTCGGGTCGCCGGGTTCGTAGCGCGGCGCGCTAACCACTACACTACAATGCGTTACGCTTCCACACAGATACACACACAGACACACAGCGCGTTAACCACTACACTACAATGCGTTACGCTTCCACACAGATACACACACACAGACACACACACATACACACACAGACACATACACAGCGCGCTAACCACTACACTACAATGCGTTACGCTTCCACATGCGCGGGTCACGTGACAGATGTGACGTCACAGCTCACTTGCCGTGCAAAAAATAAATGCATTATTGAGCTCCCCCCCCCCTCTAAAAACCAAAAGTATATTTTTATAATGTTTGCATGGTGTACAGTCTGGAAAGTACCCACATGGCAAATTTCAAGTTTGTTGCATGTCGTTAAGTACGCTAAACATTTTGAACAGACACACATAATCACAACTTTGACTTTTATATATGTGGAGATAGCCCTGTGAGCATCATGCGGCTCACAGGGCTATCTCGTGTGCCGTGCCGGCCTTCACTAGGTGGCTATGAGATGTTAACTACCTCGCCTGGTGTGCAGGAGGTCGTGGGTTCGATCCCGACCCTGTTGATGCCTGCTGCTGTATATTTGGAGTTTGCGTCTCTCTCTCTCTCTCATCATCATCACTGTGGCTAGGAGATGTTGACTACCTCGCCTGGTGTACAGGAGGTCGTGGCTTCGATCCCGACCCTTGACGCCTGCTGCTGCTGTAGATTTGGAGTCTACGTCTCTCTCTCTCTCATCATCATCATCACGGTGGCTATGAGATGTTAACTACCTCGCCTGACGCCTGCTGCTGCTCTATATTTTGAGTCTGAGTCTCTCTCTCTCTTTCCTAGTGGTCACGTGCATTTTTGTCGGGTGTTCCCCTCCACATTTAGAATCATCATCACGCCATGATGATGATGATGACGATGAGCCACTGGTTTTGAGCCGCTATCATTTGTGGCAGCCAGTGTGGCTTCTGAACAAGGTCTCTATGGGTCTCTATAGGTCTCTATGGGTCTCTGTGGGTCACTATGGGTCTCTGTGGGTCTTTATTGGTCTCTGTGAATCACTGTGGGTCTCTATGGGTCTCTATAGGTCTCTATGGGTCTCTGTGGGTCTCTATTGGTCTCTGTGAGTCGCTGTGGGTCTCTGTGGGTCTCTATTGGTCTCTGTGAGTCGCTGTGAGTCTCTGTGGATAACTATGGTTTTTTGTGGGTCTCTATGAGTTTCAGTGGGTCTCCGTGGGTCTCTATTGGTCTCTGTGGATCACTATGGGTTTTTGTGGGTCACTATGGGTCTCTGTGGGTCTCTGTGGGTCTCTATTGGTCTCTGTGAGTCGCTGTGGGTCTCTGTGGGTCTCTATTGGTCTCTGTGAGTCGCTGTGGGTCTCTGTGGGTCTCTATTGGACTCTGTGAGTCGCTGTGGGTCTCTGTGGGTCTCTATTGGTCTATGTGAGTCGCTGTGGGTCGCTGTGGGGCTCTATTGGTCTCTGTGGGTCTCTATGAGTTTCAGTGGGTCTCCGTGGGTTTCTGTGGGGCTCTGTGGGTCTCTATTGGTCTCTGTGGGTCGGTGTGGGTCTCTGTCGGTCTCTATGCGTTCCTGTGGGTCTCTATAGGTCTCTATGGGTCTCTGTGGGTCACTATGGGTCTCTGTGGGTCTCTATGAGTTTGAGTGGGTCTCTGCGGGTCTCTATGGGTCTCTATAGGTCTCTGTGGGTCGCTGTGGGTCTCTGTGGGTCACTATGGGTCTCTGCGGGTCTCCATGGGTTTCTGTGGGTCGCTATTGGTCTCTTTGGGGCTCTATGGGTTTCTGTGGGTGGGTCGCTATGGGTCTCTGTGGGTCTCTATGGGGTTCTGTGGATCCATAGAGACCCACAGAGATCCATAGAGACCCACAGAGATCCATAGAGACCCACAGAGATCCGTAGAGACCCACAGAGATCCATGGAGACCCACAGAGATTCATAGAGACCCACAGAGATCTGTAGAGACCCACAGAGATCCATAGAGATGGACAGAGATCCATAGAGACCCACAGAGATCCATAGAGACCCACAGAGATCCATAGAGACCCACAGAGGCCCATAAAGACCCACAGAGATCAATAGAGACCCACAGAGATCCATAGAGACCCACAGAGGCCCATAAAGACCCACAGAGATCAATAGAGACCCACAGAGATCCATAGAGACCCACAGAGGCCCATAGAGACCCACAGAGATCCATAGAGACCCACAGAGATCAATAGAGACCCACAGAGATCAATAGAGACCCACAGAGGCCCATAAAGACCCACAGAGGCCCATAAAGACCCACAGAGATCCATAGAGACCCACAGAGATCCATGGAGACCCACAGAGATCCATGGAGACCCACGCTTAAACTAAACTTGTATGTTACCAGGTAAGGCCCCACTGAGATACGTGGCTCTTGTTAAGAAGCGGCCTGGCCATCACAAATGATAGCTCAACGAACTGGTCGCTAATCATGATCACGTGACTATTTATAGCAGCCGAATCATCTCAGCGCAACGCTTATCGACGTGGAGGGGTAAAAAACAAAACCGAAGGACCCGGAGGAAAATCCACGCGACCATTGAGAGAGAGAGAGAGAAAAAAAATACTACAAACTCCAAATCTACAGCAGCAACAGCAGCAGGCATCGTCAGGGTCAGGATCGAACCCACGACCTCCTGCACACCAGGCGAGGTCGTCAACATCTCCTAGCCACCGTGATGATGATGATGATGAGAGAGACGCAGACTCCAAATATACAGCAGCAGCAGGCATCGTCAGGGTCGGGATCGAACCCCACGACCTCCTGCACACCAGGCGAGGTCGTCAACATCTCCTCGCCCACGATGGATTGGCCACCGCCGGGCGAGCGGATTTCGCAGCCACGTGCGCTGAGCCCTGGGCACGCGCGCACGCTTCTGGCTTCCGACCTCACCACCGCCCCACCGCGGGTGGGTGGCTGGCACGTCGCGGTAATGCCCGGTGATTAATTCCCATGGCAAATAACATTTGTGTTTGTTTGTTCCACCCGTGCTGTGTGTCTGTGTGTGTCGCTGGGTCACGTAGCCCGCATGTCCAGTAGCCACCGCATTGCCAAAAGTAAATTTTGTTCGGCCGGATAGAGGTGGGGGGGGGGGGGGGCTAAACGGGCGCGGCACGGGCTAGAGAAGAGATGGAGTTGATGTGGTACAGGAGGACGTGGAGCTGAGTGGACTTGCTGACGACTGGTACCAGCAGTGTCAAGATCGGCCTCTGTGGAGGAAGAGGAGGAGGCTTGTGAAGGACGCTGCTAGTGGGCAGTGCCAGGCTAGGTGCACCTTGAGGCTACTGGGGCCAGTGCCAGGCTAGGTGCACCTTGAGGCTACTGGGGGTCAGTGCCAGGCTAGGTGCACCTTGAGGCTACTGGGGCCAGTGCCAGGCTAGGTGCACCTTGAGGCTACTGGGGCCAGTGCCAGGCTAGGTGCACCTTGAGGCTACTGGGGGTCAGTGCCAGGCTAGGTGCACCTTGAGGCTACTGGGGCCAGTGCCAGGCTAGGTGCACCTTGAGGCTACTGGGGCCAGTGCCAGACTAGGTGCACCTTGAGGCTACTGGGGCCAGTGCCAGGCTAGGTGCACCTTGAGGCTACTGGGGCCAGTGCCAGGCTAGGTGCACCTTGAGGCTACTGGGCAGTTGGAGGCAGTCGCCCTCCAGCAACAACGGAGGGCGGAGGAGCGACGCTCACAACAACGAGCGGAGCGCCGGGTGGCTAAAGCACAGCAGGTTGGCACAGTGAGGGGGGGTGGTGCATCTACCGGTCATCTCAGTCGGTCGACCCCTGGCGACCTGCTGGGTCTGTCACCGTGACCTCCTGTCGGCAAGGGCGTTCGACATTTCACGTGGCTTTAAAGTGCACCTAGCCTGGCACAGGCGCCGTGGTGACGTCACCGCCGCTTAGTGGCGAATAGCGGTTGTTGTTGTTGTGGGGGTTGGAGCGGTGGGTAGCGGTAGTGTAGCGGCTAAGGGCCCTGCGCTACCAAACCCGGCCACTCCAAGTTCGACTCCCGCTCACGAGGCCACCAGCACCGGTGGCCACTATCTTGAACTGGTCCTGGACCTCCCCTAGGTCGACTCGACCTCAAATGAGCGCCTGCTGTTGTGGAGTAAAACATCGCCACCGGGGAGACAAAGGCGGCCGGGCGTGGTGCTGGTGGCCACCCACCCCCTCGTGTGCCACAGTGCCGGTAGCCTTCATAGGTAGCTGCTACTCGCTAACAGCACTTGCCCCAACACTCCGTTAAAGGCTACGCGGGGGATCTTTGTCTTTGGTGGCGAAGTCGCGGTGGTTCACGCACTGCGCTACGAACCCAGGGTAGCCGAGTTAGACTCCCACTCCCTACTCACGATCACTGTTTAATTCTTCTTTGGTTCTTTCGGTAGAGTCACGTAGACTGAGAATAAAATAATAAGTTAATAAAATAAAATAACCCAATAAAATTCTCACGACGTTTCAGCCACAACACAAGTGGCCTTCATCAGGTGAAGGGACGAGTCAAGAGCCGCATGGCCACTTGTGTTGTGGCCGAAACGTCGTGAGAATTTTATTGTGTTATTTAATTTTATTAATTTATTATTTTATTCACATTCTACGTGGTGACTTTACCGAAAGAACCAAAGAAGATGAATCCTTGCAGTCACGAAAGCTTTACATCGAAATTTAACCACTGTTTAATTGTTTTTACAGCTTTATTTTGGGTGATTTTGAAAACGTTTTGGTTGAGCCAATGATTGTTTTGTTGTAGTACGGAGTTCGCCTGGTAACTTGAATCTGCATTGTCTTATGGTTGTTATTGTTCGACTTTCATCCCACTGGGATTTTTTTTTGCACGCAGAGTTGGTGTCCGGTGCTTTTTGTCTGGAAGACTTTTGCTGTTTTTTCTTTCATCCCAGGATTTTTATGTTAGCGCGTAATTAGTCACTTTAAGACGTTTCTTGGTTCGTGTTTTTGTTTTGTTGCGGTTGCACCCGAGTCAAGAGCCGCATGGCTCACAGGGTTATACCTAATAAATTAAATGAAATTACTCACGGTCAACATCAGCGGCGGGTGCTTGAACCTCTCCTGCGACATTCCGGACTAACCCGATCTAGCCCAACAACGGTCACGGTCTTGGTTGTCTTTTTAAAAGTTGTGAGCGAAGTGAGGAATCAAAGGCGCCTCCACAAACCACACAGAGGCAAGATGAGCAGTGTCTTACAGTGAGGGGAAAAAGTATTTGATCCCCTGCTGATTTTGTACGTTTGCCCACTGACAAAGAAATGATCAGTCTATAATTTTAATGGGAGGTTTATTTGAACACTGAGAGACAGATTAACAACAACAAAATCCAGAAAAACGCATGTCAAAAATATTATAAATTGATTTGCATTTTAGAGAAATAAGTATTTTACCCCTCTGCAAAACGTGACTTAGTGCTTGGTGGCAAAACCCTTGGCAATCACAGAGGTCAGACGTTTCTTGTAGTTGGCCACCAGGTTTGCACACATCTCAGGGGGGATTTTGTCCCACTCCTCTTTGCAGATCTTCTCCAAGTCATTAAGGTTTCGTGGCTGACGTTTGGCAACTCGAACCTTCAGCTCCCTCCACAGATTTTCTATGGGATTAAGGTCTGGAGACTGGCTAGGCCACTGCAGGACCTTAATGTGCTTCTTGTTGAGCCACTCCTTTGTTGCCTTGTCCCTGTGTTTTGGGTCATTGTCAGGCTGGAATACTCATCCACGACCCATTTTCAATGCCCTGGCTGAGGGAAGGAGGTTCTCACCCAAGATTTGACGGTACATGGCCCCGTCCATCGTCCCTTTGATGCGGTGAAGTTGTTCATGTTTCCACCTCCATATTTGACGGTGGGGATGGTGTTCTTGGGGTCATAGGCAGCATTCCTCCTCCTCCAAACACGGCGAGTTGAGTTGATGCCAAAGAGCTCCATTTTGGTCTCATTTGACCACAACACTTTCACCCAGTTATCCTCTGAATCATTCAGATGTTCATTGGCAAACTTCAGACGGGCATGTATATGTGCTTTCTTGAGCAGGGGGACCTTGCGGGCGCTGCAGGATTTCAGTCCTTCACGGCGTAGTGTGTTACCAATTGTTTTCTTGGTGACTATGGTCCCAGCTGCCTTGAGATCATTGACAAGATCCTCCCGTGTAGTTCTGGGCTGATTCATCACCGTTCTCATGGTCATTGCAACTCCACGAGGTGAGATCTTGCATGGAGCCCCAGGCTGAGGGAGATTGACAGTTCTTTTGTGTTTCTTCCATTTGCGAATAATCGCACCAACTGTTGTCACCTTCTCACCAAGCTGCTTGGCAATGGTGTTGTGTAGGTCTACAATCTTGTCCCTGACATCCTTGGAGAGCTCTTTGGTCTTGGCCATGGTGGAGAGTTTGGAATCTGATTGATTGATTGCTTCTGTGGATTAGGAGCACACTCTTAAAGGGAGTGCTCCTAATCTCAGCTTGTAACCTGTATAAAAGACACCTGGGAGCCAGAAATCTTTCTGATTGAGAGGGAGTTCAAATACTTATTTCCCTCATTAAAATGCAAATCAATTTATAAAATTTTTGACATGCGTTTTTCTGGATTTTGTTGTTGTTATTCTGTCTCTCACTGTTCAAATAAACCTACCATTAAAATTATAGACTGATCATTTCTTTGTCAGTGGGCAAACGTACAAAATCAGCAAGGGATCAAATACTTTTTTTCCCTCACTGTATTATCCTAGTAGCACAAGTAGCTACAAATGTTACTTATCAGTGTCTTATTATCCTAGTAGCACAAGTAGCTACTAATGTTACTTAGCAGTGTCTTATTATCCTAGTAGCACAAGTAGCTACAAATGTTACTTATCAGTATCTTATTATGCTAGTAGCACAAGTAGCTACTAATCTTACTTATCAGTGTCTTATCCTAGTAGCACAAGTAGCTACTAATGTTACTTAGCAGTGTCTTATTATCCTAGTAACGCAAGTAGCTACAAATGTTAATTATCAGTGTCTTATTATCCTAGTAACACAAGTAGCTACAAATGTTACTTATCAGTGTCTTATTATCCTAGTAGCACAAGTAGCTACACATTCTACTTATTAGTGTCTTATTATCCTAGTAGCACAAGTAGCTGCACATTCTCCTTATCAGTGTGTTATTATCTTAGTAGCACAAGTAGCTACACATTCTACTTATCAGTGTCTTATTATCCTAGTAACGCAAGTAGCTACTAATGCTACGGGCCCCGCACTTTCAAAGGCCACGCGCTAAACGCTTTCAAGCTATCAATTCCGGTTCAGCAATGCTGCACTTGCTTTATCACTATAGTACTATACCGCCTTCAACTTTGATGAACGACTGGGTTTTTTAAGGTTAGCGATTTGTCGTATTATTTGGCTGTACAGCAAATGAAAAAATACAATTTACTTTACTATGCAAGTTAAAAAAGTTACGTGTTTTAATATTTATTTTTTATTTTTATTTAGGGCCCCTTTATAACAACATTTGCTACAGGCCCCTGCACGTAGCTTCGTCCGGCACTGGAGGTGAGGCATTTATTCAAGTGTGTGTAACTCCACGTGTGTGTATCTAAAGTCGATGTCTATGTGTGTGTAAGTCCATATGTGTGTGTGTGTAAGTCGATGTCTGTCTGTGTGAGTCCGTATGTATGTGTGTGTGTAAGTCGATGTGTGTGTGTCCGTCTTTTTCGCCCGGGCACAGCCGGGTACTTACCGCTGGTTCAACAATAATTATCTGAGAGCCTTCGTTAAATCTACTCAAGGGGAGCTGCCGCCGCAAAACATTAACAGCCCGGTAAACAAAGGGCGTCTCCCGCTCGCAACAGACGTTAGCACATCGCACGCGGATGTCGGTCACTCGCTGCGTTATTTGGGTGAAGCCACCCCACGCCCAGTCAATGAAGAAGCTCTTTTAGGGGATAAAAATAAATCTCGACTTAAAAGCTTTCGTGACTGCTGGAATTCATATTCTTTGGGTGTTTCGGTAACGTCACGTGAAGAGGTTTGAAAGAAATTAACAACTCGTTATTTTCTTTGAAACCTATCTACGCTACTTTTTTTTCCCGAAAGACCCAAAGAATACTCTTTAGGAAAGTTCAAGGTTTCCCAGTAGAATCCTTGAAGAGACTACGGGAAACATTTCATATTTATAATGCAAGGCCGTAGCCATGGAGTCAACATTGGGGGGGACCAAATCTTCCAGGGGGTCTGGGGGTCCGTCCCCCCCCCCCCCCACAGAAAAAAAATCTAAATTTGAAAACGAATTTCCTGCCTCAAATATACAAACAAAAAATCACAAACACATAGGATGGACTTTTTTATTTATTCTAGATGTGAAGCTTTCGTGACTGCAAGGATCCTTACTCTTTGGTTCTATTCGGTAAAGTCACGTAGGTAAAAAAAATAAAACAACAAAAAATCACGACGTTTCGGCCACAACACAAGCGGCCTTCGTCAGGTGAAGGGACCGTGCTGTCACGAGGACAGCGTGTTGTGGCCGAAACGTCGTGATTTTTGTTGTTTTATTTTTTTATTTTTTTACAACAATGTCTAATAGTGTTATTGTATTTTGATTTAAAGCTTTCGTGACTGCAGTAATTCATAATCTTAGTTTTTTCGGTAAAGTCACGTTGAAGAGAAACAACAAAATAATATAATATATAATATAATATATAAAACAATAAAAAAATTATTGTTTTATATATTATATTATTTTGTTGTTTCTCTTCAACGTGACTTTACCGAAAAAACTAAGAATATAGTGTTATTGTATTTACATTGCTCTGTTTTTTTTTCATCTTGTTTACCTTTTCTTGTGTCATTGTATATAATGGCAGAGATTCGGGATTCATAAAGCCCAATCATAACCACAATCATATGAACATAAATCTATTTTATAGCAATATATTGGGGAGGAGGGGAATTTTGAGCATATTTGAATATTATAATTACGGCCTTGATACGGCCTTGATATATAAGATGAGGTTTGCACTCTTTCTGCCAATGAAACATGAATGGCGTCAAGATGTTCAGACACCAACTGGACACTCACGCGCGCCTACTTTGGGCAAGGCGCCAAGTCTGCATTCACCCTTCGCGTCATATTCGTGTGGCAAAGCATGCAAACAAACACGCACTGAAAAAATAATAATGGGGCCGTCCATAAATGATGTCACGCGATTTTGGACGATTTTTTACCACCCCCTCCCCCCGCCCTCGTCACACGGCGTCACAAAAAGTCAGACCCCCCCCCCCTCAAATATGACGTCACAAAGCTCTGCCCCCCCAAAAAAAAATATATAAAAAATGCTTCAAATCTCTTTAAACTATTGTCATTGTAGCACGTATTTAATGTGGCGCTGCACTCTGATGTTGTAGGAGAAAACATTTATTTTAAAAAATGTCTATTTAATTAAGTAGAACGTGTTGTCTATATTTATTTATTTAATGTTGCGCATTTTTATGTGACGTCATATTTCTCAACCCCCCCCCCCATCGTTACACATCGTCACAAATGTCTGACCCCCCCCCCCCCCCGCTAGGTGCGTGACGTCATTTATGGACGGCCCCCAATGTGCATACATTGTCTTTGAAACTGATTGGCCTCCATCAGAGCTACAGCTTTCCCTTATGGCCTCGTCTCTGCACCAGCAGTGTCAGAGAGCATAGTTTCATAGTTTAGTTTCATAGTTTCATAGTTTACTTTCATAGTTTAGTTTCATAGTTTCATAGTTTAGTTTCATAGTTTAGTTTAATAGTTTAGTTTCATAGTTTCATAGTTTAGTTTCATAGTTTAGTTTCATATTTTAGTTTCATAGTTTAGTTTCATAGTTTAGTTTCATAGTTTAGTTTCATAGTTTAGTTTCATAGTTTAGTTTCATAGTTTAGTTTCATAGTTTAGTTTCATAGTTTCACTTATTTTGGTATAGCCCTGTGAGCCATTCGGCTCTTGAATCGGGTGCAACCACAACAAACAAAAACACGAACAAGAAAAACATCTTCAAGTGACTTAAGAGAGGACAATGACAAAATGTGAACAGTACAAAGACACTGCAAGTTTTCAGAGTATCAATAGCTCGGGTCGAGCAGCTATGTCTATGGGATAGCCTTTTTGCCAGTATCAAAATGTCATGGTAAAACATTTTTTTAAATAATAATAGTTGTCATCCTTTCTGGTAAATAAACAAACCTCTGGATACTTTAACGGACTGTTAGCTGTTTGCTCTGGCCTCTCAATAATGTGCTGTGAAGAAGGGCCATTGTCCGAAACGTCGCCTGTTTTACATATATATTGTTTATCCTATTTAAGGCCGCACACATCCAAGGTAGATACGCACAAAGACAAATATACCCCCGTGTAGCCTGTAACAGACTGTAGGGGCAAGTGCTGTTAGCGAGCAGCACCTATGAAGGCTACCGGCACTGTGGCACACGTGGGGGTGGGTGGCCAGCACCACGCCCGGCCGCCTTTGTCTCCCCAGTGGCGATGTTTACTACACACCGCTACACCAGGTACTCATCTGAGGCTGAGTCGACCTAGGGGACGCCCAGGAACCGGTTCAGATAATCGTCACTGGCGGTGTTGGCCGTGAGCGGGAATTGAACCCGGGTTGTAGCGTTGCAGCGCAGTGCCCTGACCACTACTCTACCGTTCCCCATAAATATTTATATATAAACAGACATCCCTTTATGAATGCATTCGTACGGGAATCGGAATTAATTTCCGAATAATACGGCCGGCAAAAACCGGTGACGAATATTTTAACCAGTACCTGGGCCTCCCCTAGGTCGACTCAGCCTTAAATCGGTAAACCTGCTGCAGTTTGTAGTAAAACGTCGCCAATGGTGAGAGACAAAGGCGGCCAGGCGTGGTGCTGGCCACCCAGGGTATCTGTGGATATCTATGGGTCTCAGTGGGTCTCAGTGGGTCTCAGTGGGTCTCTATGAGTCTCTGTGGGTCTCAGTGGGTCTCTGTGGGTCTCTATGGGTCTCTATGTTTCTCTGTGAGTCTCAGTGGGTCTCAGTGGGTCTATGTTGGTCTCTGTGGGTCTCTGTGGGTCTATGTTGGTCTCTGTGGGTCTCTGTGGGTCTCTGTGGGTCTCTGTGGGTCTCTATGAGTCTCAGTGGGTCTTTGTGGGTCTCTGTGGGTCTCTATGGGTCTCTGTGGGTCTCTATGAGTCTCAGTGGGTCTTTGTGGGTCTCAGTGGGTCTCTGTGGGTCTCTATGAGTCTCAGTGGGTCTCTATGGGTCTCTGTGGGTCTCTATGGGTCTCAGTGGGTCTCTGTGGGTCTCTATGGGTCTCTGTGGGTCTCTATGGGTCTCTGTGGGTCTCTATGGGTCTCAGTGGGTCTCTCTGAGTCTAAGTGGGTCTCTATGGGTCTCTATGAGTCTGTAGAAAACCGCGTTTAGAGTATTTGTCTGACGATGACGATGACATTCCCACGTGACGATGACGATTATATCAGCCACTGGGTTTAGCTGCTCTTATTCGTCATAGCCAGGGTCGCTTCTGAAACAAAAAAAACTTCAGCGTAGCACCCCAGTGGGACCTACAGAAATAGTTCATGGAAGCGCGTGTGTGTGGGTTAATAAACAAGCTACGGTGTAAATAAATAACAACGTTAAAATCCTTGTTGTTGTTTTTTTAACCCCGAAAAACGACAGCTTGCAATGCGTTAACGGTGTGCGGGAGAGCTTCCCGTTCAAAGTCGTAAGTTGCGTATTGAGACGAAAACGCCTTCCCAGCGAAGGACGGGGTGGTGGTAGTGGGGGGGTGAATGGGTGGGTGATGGGCCATCTGTAATCGCCTTTCGAGGCGAGGCACTAGACGGGCGAGTGTCGTAGATTCCCCACCCACCCACCCACCCCCCCCTTGTTGCTGCTGTTCGTTGTTTACGCAGCGCCTAGGGGAACAATGGGCAGAGCAGAGAGGCGGCCCTGCGGAAGGTTCACGTCGCGTTGATCCTCGCGATACATAAGAAGGCGATTGCTAACACAAGGGAAACAAAAATGTGGACTCTTGTCTGGACCGGGTGGGGTTGCTACGTCTTTGTCTCATTGCGCCGAGGCCGTAGCCATGGAGTCAACATTGGGGCGGGGCGGGGGGCAAAATCTTCCAGGGAGTCTAGGGGTTCCCCCCTCCCCCCCCCCCCCCCCCAGAAAAAAATCTAAATTTGAAAACTTATTTCCTGCCTAAAACATTAAAAAATTCACAAACACATGGGATGGACTTTTCATTTATTTTTTTACAATAATGTCTAATAGTGTTATTGTATTACGTTGCTCTGTTTTTTTACCTTTCTAGATTTAAAGCTTTCGTGACTGCTAGGATCCATACTCTTTGGTTCTATTGTATGTAATGTTTGAGATTAGGGATTAATAAAGTACAACCACAACCACAATCATATGAACAAAAATCTATGCGTTGATTTATATAAAGACAAGTCCAGATAGTGTGGCCAAGGTTTAGCAAATTGTTGTTTTTATTTAAGATAGCATAGCAATTTTTATTTTTATTTTACAGCAATACATTGGGGGTGACATTTTGAGCAATATATATTATAATTAGGGCCTTGCCACACACACACACACACGGAGAAAAAAGCTCCCGAGTCGAGAGTCGAACGCGGGTATTCGTTACTGCGAGGCGCAGCTACGCAGCACCACCGCCCTACGCATTAGCAACGCTTTGTGGTCGCTCTTTAGAAATGCGCCCGCAACTCGCCTCTCAAAGAGACGGAGCACGTGGCCGCGCCTCCGCATCACAATGAGAGCGGCGGCACCACGTGGGGCTAGAGGGGGCGGGGCGAGGGGTTAGGGAGGGAGAGGGCGACGGGGGGAGGGTCACTGGGGGGGGAGGGGAGGGGCCGCAACGATGCCCTCAATCGTGAACATCAGAATGTGATCTTCTTTGGTTCTTTCGGTAAAGTCACGTAGAATGATAATAAAATAATAAATTGATAAAATAAAATAACACAATAATATTCTCACGCAAAAAAAAAAATCAGAATGTGATTTGTTTTATTTTAATTTTATTTTAGTTTTATTTTATTTTAATTTTATTTTATTTGTATTTCTAACTACGTGACTTTACCGAAAGAACCAATGATTATCAGAATGAGATTTTGGTATTTCTACTGCAGGAGGAATCCGATGAGCTATGAAGCTCTTTGTTCACAGATGTCCCAGTAGGGTCGCGGGTCTGAGCTGGGGTGGGCGGATATGGGGGAGGGCGATGGGGAGGAATGAACAATAAACTATTTTTTCTTTATTTTACCAAGTGTAAGGCCCCACTGATCTATGTAGCTTATTGTTCATAAGCGACCCTGGCTATCACAAACGATGGCTCAACAGAGTGGGCTCATCCTCATCATCATCGTCACGTGGAATGTTATAGCAGTAGCGAAATACTCTAAACGCGGGTTTCTACTGATTCATAGAGACCCATAGAGACCCAGTGAGATCCACTGAGACCCATAGAGACCAACAGAGGCCCATACAAACTCATACAGACCCACAGAGACCCACATAGACCCATAGAGACCCACAGAGACCCACAAAAACCCACAGAGACCCACAGAAACCCATAGAGACCCACAAAGACCCACAAAAACCCACAGAGACCCACAGAGACCCACATAAACCCATAGAGACCCACAGAGACCCACAAAAACCCACAGGGACCCATAGAGACCCACAGAGACCCAAAGAGACTCATAGATACTCTATGGGTATCTATTGGTCTCTGTGCATCTACATGAGTCTCTATGGGTCTCTTTGGGTCTCTGTGGGTCTCTATTGGTCTATGTGAGTCTCTATGAGTCTCAGTGGGTCTCTGTGGGTCTCAGTGGGTCTCTATGGGTCTCTGTGAGTCTCAGTGGGTCTCTATGGGTCTCAGTGGGTCTCTATGGGTCTCTTTGGGTCTCTGTGGGTCTCTATTGGTCTATGTGAGTCTCTATGAGTCTCAGTGGGTCTCTGTGAGTCTCAGTGGGTCTCTATGGGTCTCTATGAATCAGTAGATACCCGAGTTTAGAGTATTTCGCCACTGCTATAACATTCCACGTGGCGATGATGATGATGAGGATGAGCGCACTCTGTTGAGCCATCGTTTGTGATAGCCAGGGTCGCTTATGAACAATAAGCTACATAGGATACTGAGGCCTTATACTTGCTAAAATAAAGAAAAAAATGTTTATAGTTCATTCCTCCCCATCGCCCTCCCCCATATCCGCCCACCCCAGCTCAGACCCGCGACCCAACTGGAACATCTGTGAACAAAGAGCTTCATAGCTCATCGGATTCCTCCTGCAGTAGAAATACCAAAATCTCATTCTGATAACCTTTGGTTCTTTCGGTAAAGTCACGTAGTTAGAAATAAAAATAATAATTACATTAAAATAAAATCAAAATAAAATTTAACTAAACATAAAACTAAAATAAAACTAAAATAAAACAAATCACATTCTGATGTTCACGATTGAGGACATCGTTGCGGCCCCTCCCCTCCCCCCCCAGTGACCCTCCCCCCGTCGCCCTCTCCCTCCCTAACCCCTCGCCCCGCCCCCTCTAGCCCCACGTGGTGCCGCCGCTCTCATTGTGATGCGGAGGCGCGGCCACGTGCTCCGTCTCTTTGAGAGGCGAGTTGCGGGCGCATTTCTAAAGAGCGACCACAAAGCGTTGCTAATGCGTAGGGCGGTGGTGCTGCGTAGCTGCGCCCCGCAGCAACGAACACTCGAGTTCGACTCTCAACTCGGGAGCTTTTTTCTCTGTGTGTGTGTGTATGTGTGGTGTTTGTGTTTTCTCACCGTGTGCTGCAGAGTGTGAGTGACTGGTGAGTGAGTTGGTGAGTGAATCGGTGAGCGAGTGGGTGAGTGTATGAATGAGTGGTGAGTGAGTGGGTGGGTGAGTTTGTTGAGTGGGTAAATGGGTGAGTGAGAGTGTCTGCGAGTGAGTTGATGAGTCTTTGTGAGTCAGTGGTGAGTGAGTGGGTGAGTGTGAGGGTGAGTGAGTGGGTGAGTTGGTGGTGAGTTAGTTGAGTGGGTAAATGGGTGAGTGAGAGTGTCTGCGAGTGAGTTGATGAGTCTTTGTGAGTCAGTGGTGAGTGAGTGGGTGAGTGTGAGTGAGTGGGTGAGTTGGTGGTGAGTTATTTGAGTCGGTAAATGGGTGAGTGAGAGTGTCTGCGAGTGAGTTGATGAGTCTTTGTGAGTCAGTGGTGAGTGAGTGGGTGAGTGTGAGGGTGAGTGAGTGGGTGAGTTGGTGGTGAGTTAGTTGAGTGGGTAAATGGGTGAGTGAGAGTGGAGGAATCCCCCCCACCCACTCCTCACCCCCCCCCTGCCCCCCCTCACCCCCCTCACCCCCCCCCTCACCCCCTGCTCCTCACCTCCCACTGCCCACGCTCCCTTTGCAATGCGCAGTGGCTGGAATCTGTTCGCATTGAAACTCATTTGTCAATTACCGACCCGAGTGAGCTAAACAAATGGAAATTGTTTGCAAATGAACAAAACCACTCCACAATTTCCATGTCAATGGCAACCCCCGCTCCACCGATGAGTGCGGTAGGCTACGTACAGTGCGAAGGAAGTTCAACATACACACGCTACACTATACACTACACTATACACACTATACACCACACTATACACCACACTATACACTACACTATATACTACACTATACACTACACTATACACTACACTATACACTACACTATACGCACTATGCATCACACTATACACTACACTATACACTACACTATATACTACACCATACACTACACTATACACTACACTATACACTATACACTACACTATATACTACACTATACACTACACTATACACACTATACACCACACTATACACTATACACTACACTATACACTACACTGTACACTACACTATACACACTACACTATACACTACACTATACACTACACTATACACACTACACTGTACACTACACTATACACTACACTATACACTACACTATACACAACACTATACGCACTACACTATACACTACACTATACACTACACTATACACACTACACTATACACTACACTATACACTACACTATACACTACCATACACTATACTATATACTCCACTATAATACAACACCATATACTACATACTACAATATGCACTACTGTACAGTACACTATGCACTACACTATACGCTACACTATACACTACTATACACTACACTAATATGCACTGTACTGTATACTACTATACACTACACTATACACTACACTACACACGACTATATACGACATTATGAACTACTATACACGACACTATACACTACTATACACTACAGTACACACTACACTATATACGACTATATACTACACTTTAAACTACTATACACTACACTATACACTACTATACACTACAGTACACACTACACTATACACTACACTATACACTACACTATACACTACACTATACACTACACTATACACTACACTATACACTACACTATACACTACACTATACACTACACTATACACTACACTATACACTACACTATACACTACAATATACACTACACTATACACTACACTATACACTACACTATACACTACACTACACTATACACTACACTATACACTACACTATACACTACACTATACACTACACTATACACTACACTATACACTACACTATACACTACACTATACACTACACTATACACTACACTATACACTACACTATACACTACACTATACACTACACTATACACTACAATACACACGCCACTACACCACTATTCTAAATTTAAACCTAATTTATTTACAACCGATGGTTGTTGTTGTGTTAGTTTATTGTTGTTGTGTTAGTTTGTTGTTGTTGTGCTAGTCTGTTGTTGTTGTGCTAGTCTGTTGTTGTTGTGTTAGTTTGTTGTTGTTGTTATTGTTGTGTTAGTGTGTTAATGTTGTGTTAGTGTTGGCTACGTACGGTGCGAAAGAAGTTCAGCATACATACAAATAAATAATCCCTTACGTATTAAAAAAAAAAAGACGTGAGTTACATGCGACAGCCGGGAATCGAACCCGGGTCAACTGCTTGGAAGGCAGCTATGCTCACCACTATACCACTGTCGCTGTTGCTGTTGAGCAGCTTGCTGTTGACACAGTTATCATCATCATCATCATTACCCCCAAACATCATCATTACCACCATCACCATCATTACCACCACCATCATCATCATCACCACCATCATCATTACCACCATAACCATCATTTCCACCAACATCATCACCACCGTCACCATCATTACCACCACCATCATCATCATTACCACCATCACCATCATTACCACCAACATCATTACCACCATCACCATCATTACCACCAACATCACCATCATCATCATCACCACTATCATCATCATTACCCCCAACATCAGCATCACCACCATCATCATTACGCCCAACATCATCACCAACATCATCACCACTATCATCATCATTTCCACCACCATCATCATCATTACCACCATCATCATCATTACCACCACCATCACCACTTTCATCATCATTACCACCATCGCCACCATGATCATGAATCACGATTATTTATTTATTTGCCATGATTGTCACCTCAATACAACATCCACATTATTCTTAATACTATAAATGCGTGTGATACTACACATATATACGTGTGTAATACTACATATATATGCGTGGAACCTCTATATATGTGTGTAATACTACATATAGGTGTGTGTGATACTATATATGTGTGTAATACTATATGTGTGTGTAATACTACAAAAATATGTATGGAATCTCCATATATATAAAATGCAAAGTTGTGATTAGTGTGTCTGTTCAAAATGTTTAGCGTACTTCCCGACATGCAACAAACTTGAAATTTGCCATGTGGGTACTTTCCAGACTGTACACCATGCAAACATTATAAAAATATACTTTTGGTTTTTAGAGGGGGGGGGGAGCTCAATAATGCATTTATTTTTTGCAGGGCACGTGAGCTGTGACGTCACATCTGTTACGTGACCCGCGCACGTGGAAGCGTAACGCATTGTAGTGTAGTGGTTAGCGCGCCGCGCTACGAACCCGGCGACCCGAGTTCGATTCCAGCTCACGGCCACCACCGGTGACGATAATTTTAACCGCTCCTGGGCCTCCTCTAGGTCGACTCAGCCTCAAACGAGTAACTGTTGTGGTGGGTGAACATCGCCCCTGGGGAGACAAAGGCGGCCGGGTGTGGTTAATCCAAGTTCCAGGTCGAAGCCGGGTAGTACAGCTAGTACTATATATATGTGTGGACTACTACATATGTGTGTGTGTTGAACTTCTTTCGCACCGTACGCAGCCAACCGTGGCTACTCGGAGGTGCGAGGGGAATGGACAAACAACTAAGCACAACAACAATAAAAACAACACCAACAATAACAACAACGAGCAGCAGTTCCACAGAAATGAGTTCGTAACCGAGTGAGCCACCGGTTTTACCCAATTGTTGGCTCGACTCTTTAACAAAGTCTGTAACAAAGTCTGTAATAAAGTCACAGTCTAACACGCAGTAGCAGCCTGTCACTAACAATATTACTGCCATAATCTTTGGTTCTATCGGTAAAGTCACGTAGGTTATTTATTTATTTTATTTTATACCAACGCGACTTTACCGATATAACCAAAGAGTATGGATTCTTGCAGTCACAAAAGCTTCAAATCAAGATTACTACGATAATACAGCCAAGAATGTGTGTCCCGCGCGTGACGTCACTCCACTTGAGGCCCACTCCCCCTCGTGACGTCACTCCACATGAGGCCCAACACCCGCGTGACGTCACTCTACATGAGGCCCACCCCCCGCGTGACGTCAATCCACTTGAGGCCCACTCCCCCGCGTGACGTCACTCCACATGATACCCACCCACCCGCACGACGTCACTCCACATGAGACCCACCCGCGTGACGTCACTTCACATATGGTCCACTCCCCCGCTTGACGTCACTCCACACGAGGCCCACCCCCCCTGCTTGACGTCATTTCACATGTGGCCCACCCCCCGCGTGACGTCACTTCACATGTGGCCCACCCGCCGCTTGACGTCACTCCACATGAGGCCCACCCGCCGCTTGACGTCACTTCACATGAGGCCCACCCCCCCGCTTGACGTCACTCCACACGAGGCCCACCCCCCGCGTGACGTCCCTCCACATGAGGCCCACCCCCCCGTGTGACGTCACTTCACATGAGGCCCATCCCCCGCGTGACGTCACTTCACACGAGGCCCACCCCCCGCGTGACGTCCCTCCACATGAGGCTCACCCCCCCCGTGTGACGTCACTTCACATGAGGACCACCCGCCGCTTGACGTCACTCCACACGAGGCCCACCCCCCGCGTGACGTCCCTCCACATGAGGCCCACCCCCCCCGTGTGACGTCACTTCACATGAGGCCCATCTCCCGCGTGACGTCACTTCACATGTGGCCCACCCCCCGTTTGACGTCGTTCCACACGAAGCCTACCCCCCACGTGACGTCACTTCACATGTGGCTCACCCCCCCACGTGACGTCACTCCACATGAGGCCCACCCCCCCGCTTGACGTCACTCCCGCATGAGGCCCACCCCCCCGCGTGACGTTACTCCACCGGAGGCCAACCCCCCGCGTGACGTCACTTCACATGAGGCCCCCCCCGCCTGACGTCACTTCACATGAGGCCCACCCCCCAATTAATATTCATGAGCGGGAGTGATTTTTACACGAACGCAGAGGAAGGTCGCGCTGAATTAAAAATAATTTATTACGCAAAGCCGCTTCAAATATGACGACGTTTCTTTACAGAAAGTGACGGTGAAAATAAATCTACGCAGCACAGCGCTGCATCGTGCGTGACGTCACTGCAAGAGCCCCCCCCCTTCATTAATATTAAAGAGCGGGTGACGTCACTCCACATGCCGCACCCCTCCCCTCATTAATAATCATGAGCGGGTGACGTCACTCCACATGGGGCAATCCCCCCCCTCATTAATAATCATGAGCTGAACAATTTTTCATTGAATATTTCAGATTTACTGCAATAGACACCCGCCCTTGGACGGGCAAATGAAGAACGAGTTGTCCACGGTAGAGGCTTTATTTGGGGTTACATCACGCGATTTAACCTCCAAAAAAACCTCATCAATGGATAATAAAACAACACGTTCAATTAAATTTAAAGACTTGCGACAGCCGGGAATCGAACCCGGGTCAACTGCTTGGAAGGCAGCTATGCTCACCACTATACCACTGTCGCTGTTGCTGTCGACCCACTCATTATCATCACCATCATCACCATTATCATCACCATTATCATCATCATAACCACCATCATAATCATCATCACCACTATCATTACCACCATCATCACCATTATCATCACCATCATTAGCACCACCATCATCATCACGACTATCATCACCATCACCACCATCATCACCACCATCATTACCACCACCATTACCATCATCATCACCATCATTACCATCATCACCATCATTACCATCATCACCATCATTACCCCCAACATCATCATTACCATCATCATCATCACCACCACCACCATCATCACCACCATCATCACCATCATTACCCCCAACATCATCATTGCCATCATCATCATCACCATCATCACCATCACCACCATCATCACCATCATCACCCCCAACATCATCATTACCATCATCAGCATCATCATCATCACAATCATCACCACCATCACCACCATCATGAATCACGGATAAATATATATAAATATATGCCATCATTTTCATCATTTCCACCTCAATACAACATCCACATTATTGCTCATACAGTACTATATATGTGTGTAATACTACACATATATGTGTGTAATACCATATATATGTGTGGACTACCATATATACGCGTGTAATATCATATATATGTGTGGACTACCATATATATGTGTGTAATATCATAGATATGTGTGGAATACCATATATATGTGTGGAATATCACATATATGTGTGTAATACCGTATATGTGTGGAATACCATATATATGTGTGGAATACAATATATATGTGTGGAATATCATATATATGTGTGGAATACCATATATATGTGTGGAATACCATATATATGTGTGTAATATCATATGTATGTGTGGAATACCATATATATGTGTGGAATACCATATATGTGTGTAATACTACACATAAATGTGTGTAATACCATATATATGTGTGTGTAATACCATATATATGTGTGGAATACCATATATGTGTAATACCATATATGTGTGTGGAATACCATATATGTGTGTAATACCATATATGTGTGTAATGCTACACATATGTGTGTAATACCATATATATGTAAGTAATACCATATATATGTGTGTGTAATACTCCGCATACATATGTGGAATGCTACACAAAATGTGTGTTGAACTTCTTTCACACCGTACGTAGCCAACCGTTGCTAATCGGAGGTGCGAGGGGAAGGACACCAACACTAAACACAACAATAACAACAATAACAACAACAACAACAACAACAAATAACAACAACGAGCATCAGCTCCACAGACATTAGTTTGTAACCGAGTTCACCAGTCCGTCCGTCAACATAGGAGGAGCGAGCCACCAGTTTTACGCAATTCTTGGCTGGACACGTCATCTATAACAAAGTCACGGTCTAACGCGAAGGAGCAGGCTGTCTGGACCAATATTCGCCATGATAGAGGTTTTATTTGGGGTTGGATACATCAGAGCTGATCACCTGAATCCATCGCTTCAGTTCAAACTAAAGAAATATAAAGCCATTTCAGACTTGCAACAGCCGGGAATCAAACCCTGGTAATTGCTTGGAAGGCAGCTATGCTCACCACTATTCCACTGTCGCTGTTGCTGTAGAGCAGCTTGCTGTTGACCCACTCATCATCACCATCATCATCAACATCACAACCGTCAACATCATCATCAGCCACGATCAATTCAACTGCTGTGAGCGTCAGCCGTGGCAGTGGTATAGTGGTGAGCATAGCTGCCTTCTAAACAATAACAAGGGTTCGCTTCCCGGCTTTTGCAAGTCTGAAACGGCTTCATATTTTTATTTAAAGCTTTCGTGACTGCAGGGATTCATATTCTTGGTTCTTTCGGTAAAGTCACCACGTAGAAGGGAAACAATAAAATAATAAAAATATAAAACAATACAATTCTCACGACGTTTCGAATGCAACGCAAACGATCATCGTCAGGTGTGAAAACCACAGCAAGAAAATTTGAAAAAAGTGGCTTTTTTTTACGTTAGCACCACGGAGAGCGATTTGGCAGTTTTGTTCAGATGGACGAGTCCATCTATGTTCGGAAAAGAGGAGGGGGGAGACGAAAAATAATGGATGCGGTCTGAAAGCCACCGGAAGCGTGAACAATCAATTAAAACCCGAAATGGTTTATCAAATCCTTCCAATGATTGCTAAGCCAGAATCCATCTTCTCGGTTGAAATTGTCTCTGTGTTTGTATATGTGGATAGCCTCATGAACGAATCTCTCATGGTAGCCAGATGGCTTGCAAAGAACCTCTGTCTTGGAGAAGTCAATGTCATGTGAGCCTACTGAATTACAACAGTGATCTGCCACGGCCGAGGTGTTGGCTTTATATTTATTTAGTTTTAACAGAAGAGATGAATTCAGGAGATCAGCTCTGCGTGGTAACATTTTGACTTCGCAAGATCGAGAGGGTGGCAACGGATTTGGGGAAGAGGAAGCCTTCATCCAGCAGTGGATTGAGCGTGGCTGATGATGATGTTGACGGTGGTGATGATGATGGTTGTAATGATGATATTGGAGGTAATGATGATGTTGATGGTGGTGATGATGACTGTGTCAGCAGCGACAGTGGTATAGTGGTGAGCATAGCTGCCTTCCAAGCAGTTGACCCGGGTTCGATTCCCGGCTGTCGCACGCAAATTCCCATTTTATATACGTACATATATATGGTATCTTTTTTAGTCACGTAGGCAAAAAATAAAACAACAAAAATCACGACGTTTCGGCCACAACACAAGCGGCCTTCATCAGGTGAAGGGATCAGGCTGTCCAAAGAGTATATAGTATCTTGTACTTTATTTGCCAAGTGTTCAGATTCGTGCCGAGGTGAATAAACGAACGCGAGGCATTGCACAGAGTAGACGATTAATCTCACAGGGGGGAATTGCTTTATTCAACTCAGCAAACAGCAAGTCGGAACCTCGTCGTAAACCTCACCGCTAGGTTGGGTTGCCACACGCACACACCCAGGCGCACTTTAAACTACACGATCTGTGGAGTATTTGGTTCTTTCGTTCAAGTCACGTAGGGAGAAGAAAAAAGTAATAGATCGTAACACAAGAAATCGTCATCAGGTGGTACAACCACAGCAAGTTTTCTTGCTCCACAGCAAGTTTTCTTGCTGTGGTTGTCCCACCTGATGACGATTGCTTGTGTTGCGATCCATTACTTTTCAACCTTACGCGACTTCACCGAAAGAACCACAGAGTGTGGATTCCCGCAGTCACGAAAGCTTCAAATCAAGATTGCACTCTTTGTCTGTGTACCAGGTGAGCCCCACTCAGCCGCTGTGTAGTAGTAGAGCATCAGCATCATCAGCAGCAGCAGCAGCTACTTTCTCAGAAGCGACCTGGCTGGCTGTCACAAATGATGGGCCCCTCAACGAAGCGGGCTTACCACGTGGACATTGAGAGCGGCAGCAGCATCCCACATACTCTGAACGCGTGGTTTGTAAAACGTGCATGGGGGGAAACACGGAGGAGGCAGGGCAGAGGAGATGATTTCCTAGCATCCATTTCCACTAAAAAAATTATATTTATAAAAAATAGCAGATTTGCGACAGCCGGGAATCGAACCCGGGTCAACTGCTTGGAAGGCAGCTATGCTCACCACTATACCACTGTCGCTGTTGCTGTTGAGCAGTTTGCTGTTGACCCATTCATCATCATCATCACCACCACCATCAACATCGCGAGCCAGGCTCAATCCACTGCTTGATGAAGGCCTCCCCCCCTCATCCGTTGTCACACTCTCGATCTTGCGATGTTAAATTTTACCACTCACAGCTGATCTCCTGACTCCAGCTGTTAAAATAAATGAAAAAAACAACTCAGACTTGCGACAGCCGGGAATCGAACCCGGGTCAACTGCTTGGAAGGCAGCTATGCTCACCACTATACCACTGTCGCTGTTGCTGTTGAGCAGCTTGCTGTTGACCCACTCATAATCACCACCACCATCAGGCTCAATCCAGTGCTGGTGATGATGATGACGATGATGGTGATGATGACGATGGTGGTGGTGATGATGGTGGTGATGATGATGGTGGTGGTGGTGATGATGATGACGATGATGGTGGTGATGATGACGACGATGATGGTGGTGGTGATGATGATGGTGATAATGATGGTGGTGATAATGATAATGGTGGTGATGATGGTGATGATGATGGTGGTGGTGATGATGGTGGTGATGATGATGGTGGTGATGGTGGCGGTAATGATGATGGTGGTGATGATGGCGGTAATGATGATGGTGGTGATGATGATGGTGGTGATGATGATGGTGGTGGTGGTGGCGATGATGATGGTGGTGATAATGATGATGGTGGTGATAATGATGATGATGGTGGTGGTGATGATGGTGGTAGTGATGATGATGATGGTGGTGGTGATGATGATGGTGGTGGTGGTGATGATGATGGTGGTGATGATGATGGTGGTGATGGTGGTGGTGATGATGATGGTGGTGATGATGATGGTGGTGGTGGCGATGATGATGATGGTGGTGATGATGATGGTGGTGATAATGATGGTGGTGATGATGGTGGCGATGATGATGATAATAATGGTGGTGGTGATGATGATGATGGAGGTGGTGTAGTGGTGAGCATAGTTGCCTTGTGACCCGCATTCCATTCCCGGCTGTCGCAAGCCAGATCATGTTTTTGTTCATACGTGCACGCCTTGATTGTTTACACGCCTCGACGAACTTCTTTCGCACCGTACGTAGCCAACCGCGCCCAATCGGAGGTGCGGGCGGACAGACAACAAACAAACACAACAGCAAGCAGCAGCAGCAGCTCTAACGAGTTCGTCAATCCGTCGATGCATTCGTCAGCGTGGCCTCAACCGAGACAGACGCGTAAACAAACTATCTCAAGTAAGAGGCAACGTTTCGGGCAACGGGCCTTCTTCATAGCGCAGTGGAGTCTATGAAAAAAGGGTCTTGGGTGGGGCGGAGCCTATGCAGAAGGGGCGGTGTCAATGAAAGGGGGCGGGGTCTATGAAAGGGGGTAGGGCGGGGCGGAGTCTATGCAGAAGGGGCGGTGTCTATTAAAGGGGGCGAGGTCTATGAAAGGGGGCGGGGTCTATGAAAGGGGGCGGGGTATGTGTTGGAAGGGACCAGAGTTTCATATTCTTAGCTCTTTCGGTAAAGTCACGTTGAAGGGAAACAATAAAATAATAAAATATATAAAACAATTTAATAATAAAATATATATAACAAAAAATAATAAAATATGTATAAAACAATAAAAATTCTCACGACGTTTCGACCATAACACAAACGGCCGTCATCAGGTGTGTCGGTTTGCATAAATTTATTTATTTTTAAACGGCGTATTTATTTATTTATAAAAAAACGTCAGCGCCACGCGCAGCGATTTGGCAGTTTATTTAGGACTAGTCCATCTATGTTCTGAAAAGAGGAGGGGGGAGACGAATTTTTTTTTAATGTATGCTCTCTGAAAGCCACTGTAAGCGTGAACAATCAATTAAGACCTGAAATGGTTTATCAAATCCTTCCAATGATTGCTAAGCCAGAATCCATCTTCTCGGTTGAAATTGTCTCTGTGTTTGTATATGTGGATAGCCTCATGAACGAATCTCTCATGGTAGCCAGATGGCTTACAAAGAACCTCTGTCTTGGAGAAGTCAATGTCATGTGAGCCTACTGAATTATAACAATGATCTGCCATGGCCGAGGTGTTGGTCCTACCGTGTTTAAGGTCTGCTTTGTGTTCACGAATGCGGTCCGAGACATGGCGTTTGGTTTCTTAAAAGGGGGCGGAGGGTCTATAAAAAGTGGGCGGAAACTATTAATGGGGCGGAGTCTATAAAAGGGGGTGGGGTTTATGAAAAGGGATTCATTATTTTTTATTTAAAGCTTTCGTGACTGCAGGAATTAATATTCTTGGTTCTTTTGGTAAAGTCACTTTTTTCCAAATTTTCTTGCTGTGGTTTTCACACCTGATGATGATTGCTTGTGTTGCGGTCGAAACGTCGTGAGAATTTTATTGTTTTATATTTTTTATTTATTTTATTGTTTCCCTTCTTTGTGGTGGTGACTTTACCGAAATCACCAAGAATATGAATCCCTGCAGTCACGAAAGCTTAAAATCAAAACATGGGATTCATTCTATCAAAGGGGCGGAGTATATGGGGGGAAGGGGGCGGTGTCTACTGAAGGGGGCGTAGTCTAAGGACGGGGGCGGGGTCTATAAAAGGGGCAGGAACCTATCAGAGGGTGGAGTCTACTAGCCCCTCCCTACCCGCCGGTGACGTCAGCGAGCGCTGCAGGAAGTCGACTCACCGTCTCCACAGCACTGTACCGCACACTGTACGTGGTTGTTGTTTCTTCTCGAGCGCGTTCACATCGCGGTAGCGCTCGCCGTAGTGAGAGAGAGAGAGCGTTGTGGTGGTGGTGGTGCGGTAGTGGTGGTGCGGTAGTGGTGGTGGTGGTAGAAGTGGTGGTGGCAATAGTGGTGGTGGTAGTGGTGGTGGGGCGATAGTGGTAGTGGTGGCAATAGTGGTGGTGGGGTAGTGGTGGTGGGGTAGTGGTGGTGGGGTAGTGGTGGTGGTGGGGCGATAGTGGTGGTGGGGCGATAGTGGTGGTGGTGGGGCGGTAGTGGTGGTGGGGCGATAGTGGTGGTGGTGGGGCGATAGTGGTGGTGGTGGGGCGATAGTGGTGGGGCGGTAGTGGTGGTGGTGGGGCGGTGGTGGTGGTGGTGGGGCGGTGGTGGTGGTGGGGCGGTGGTGGTGGTGGTGGGGCGGTGGTGGTGGTGGTGGGGCGATAGTGGTGGTGGTGGGGCGATAGTGGTGGGGCGGTAGTGGTGGTGGTGGGGCGGTGGTGGTGGTGGTGGGGCGGTGGTGGTGGTGGGGCGGTGGTGGTGGTGGTGGGGCGATAGTGGTGGTGGTGGGGCGATAGTGGTGGGGCGGTAGTGGTGGTGGTGGGGCGGTGGTGGTGGTGGTGGGGCGGTGGTGGTGGTGGGGCGGTGGTGGTGGTGGTGGGGCAGTGGTGGTGGTGGGGCAGTGGTGGTGGTGGGGCGATAGTGGTGGTGGTGGGGCGATAGTGGTGGGGCGATAGTGGTGGTGGGGCGATAGTGGTGGTGGGGCGGTAGTGGTGGGGCGATAGTGGTGGTGGTGGGGCGGTGGTGGTGGTGGTGGGACGATAGTGGTGGTGGTGGGGCGATAGTGGTGGTGGTGGGGCGGTGGTGGTGGTGGTGACAGTGGTGGTGGTGGCAGTAACGGCGGCAGCGGTGGTGGTGGTGTTGGTGGTGGCTGCTCCTCTGGCTAAGCAGTAAACACAACATCACCACCATCACCTCGTCATGAAGAGGCGCGCGAAGTCTCGAGTTGACGCGTCGCTCACGGCTGCGAGTCTCGACCGCCGCTAACGCGTGCGGTGTCAACGCTTAACAATTATCACACCAACACACACACCAACACACACACACTCTCACACACGCCATCGCCACCTAAGAGTCAGCTGTGGTTTCAAGACTACAGCTGCTTTAGTGGGTGCTTGGTGGTGGGTGGTGGTGGTGGTGGTTATGAGCGGTGGTGCAGCGGTTAGCAGCTACGAACACGGCAGACGCTCACGGCCAACACCACCAGCGACTATCATCTCTAAACCCAGAGGCCCCGGGGCCTCTGCTAGGTCGACTCTGCCCTCAAAACGAGTCTGCGGTGCGTGGTGAACTTATCGCCACTCGGGGAGACAAAGGCGGCCCCTGGATGAGCGTGGTGCCGCCACAGTGCCTGTAGCCTTCGTAAGCTGCTACTGCTGCTGCTGCTGTTACTACTGCTGCTGCTGCTGTTACTGCTGCTGCTGTTGCTTGCTACTGCTGCTACTGCCTGCTGCTTGCTGCTACTGCTGATACCAGCTGCTACTGCTGCTGCTACTGCCTGCTGCTGCTACTGCTGATACCTGCTGCTACTGCCTGCTGCTGCTACTGCTGATACCTGCTGCTGCTACTGCTGCTACTACTGCTGCTACTACTGCTGATACCTGCTGCTGTTGCTGCTACTGCTGATACCTGCTGCTACTGCCTGCTGCTGCTACTGCTGATACCTGCTGCTGCTGCTACTGCTGCCTGCTGCTGCTACTGCTGCTGCTGCTTACTGCTGCTGCTACTGCTGCTGCTCCTGCTGATACCTGCTGCTGTTGCTGCTACTGCTGATACCTGCTGCTACTGCCTGCTGCTGATACTGCTGATACCTGCTGCTACTGCTGCTGCCTGCTGCTGCTGCTACTGCTACTTGCTGCTGCTACTGCCTGCTGCTGCCTACTGCTGCTGCTACTGCTGCTGCCTGCTGCTACTGCTGCTGCCTGCTGCTACTGCTGCTGCTACTACTACTGCTGCTGCTACTGCCTGCTGCTGCCTACTGCTGCTACTGCTGCTTGCTACTGCTGCTGCTACTCGCTACTAACAGCCACTTGCCCCGACAGTCTGCTGAAGGCTACACGGGGATATCTTTGATAAGCGTGTGGTGGTAGTGGTGATTATAAGTGGGTAGTCGTGGTAATTATAAGTGGGGTGGTGGTGATGGTGGTCAGTGCCGGATGAAGCTAGGTGCAGGGCCTCCATCATATGTTATAAAGAGGCCCTAAATTTTTTTTTTTTCAAAACGCATTAATATAACACAAATTTACTTTGCATAGTGAAGTAATTGTATTTATTAATTTGCTATACAGCCAGATAATACGACAAATCGCTAACCTTAAAGACCAAGTCGTTCATAAAAGCTGAAGGCGGTATAGTACTATAGTAATAGAGCAAGTGCAGAATCGCTGAACCAGAATTGTCAGCTGGAAAGCACGGGGCCTGGAGCATATGCAGCTACTTTTGCTACCAGGATAATCCGGCACTAGTGGTGGTGATAAGTGGGTGGTGGTTGTGGTGATAAGTGGGTGGTTGGTGATGGTTATACGTGGGTGGTGGTGGTGATTATAAGCGGGGGGTTAGTGATGGTCGTGGGCACAACAACAACAACACCACCCAACCTTGCCCCACCGCCACCGCCGCCACCACCACCGCCGCCGCCGCCGCAGACTCCGCCAACTCCGACGCGATGGAGGAAGAGGCGGCGCTCGTCCACTACCGCGACCTCCGCTGCGTCATCTGCCTCGAGCTCTTCGACTGGCCCATCACGCTGCCGTGCGGCCACACGTTCTGCCGGGCCTGCATCGCCGCCTCGTGGGCCGCCCAGCGCCGCTCGCCGGCCCACGCCTGCTGCACGTGCCCCGTGTGCCGCAAGGAGTACCCGCGCAAGCGGCGGCTCGCCAAGACGGTCGTGCTCGCCAACATGGTGGAGGAGGTGAAGAGGAGGCGGCGCAGGGTGGTGGCCCGCGGAGGAGGAGGAGGAGACGACGGAGACGACGACGTGGCGGCGGCGGCCGTGTCGTGCAAGAGCTGCCTCGGCGAAGACGTGCTGGCCGTCAAGACGTGCCTCAGGTACCGCGGCGGCGGTGGTGGTGGTTGTAGTGATGGGTCGTACCCAGGCCATGGTGATGGTCGTGGTTACCAAGTCTTGGCGGTGGTGATGGCGATAGTTGGGATCGGGTGGCGGTGGTAGTACCAGGCGGTGCTTGTAGGCTTCGCTATACACTACGTACTACCCTGTACACGACTATACACTTGAACCACGATGCTAAATTGAAAATGCATTGCTTTAGAACCGCTTGTTCTTGTGTTTAGTTTGTTGGCTACGCATTGCGCGAAATAAGTTCACCGGACGTACACTCCACATGCAAGGGGGTGGTGGCGAGGAGATGTTAACTACCTCGCCCGCTATGCAGGAGGTCGTACGCAGGGTTGTCGACGCCAACCCTTAGGCCGCCACCACCCCCTGCCGCGTGTGTCCGTTGCGTGCACTTTTTGTGCGGCAGGTGCGAGTCCGCTCTCTGCGAGGCCCACGTGAAACTCCACAGGCACGACCCGGCCTTCAGCGGCCATGTGCTGGCTCCGCTGGGCATCAACGTCGCCGCTCGCCGGTAAACCACCGCTTGGCTCGGCCATCGAACAACAACGCCGCTTTCAGATGCTGAATACGCTACACTATACACTACACTATACACTACACTATGCACTACACTATACACTACACTGCTGTACACTACACTGCTGTACACTACACCACTATACACTACACCACTATACACTACACTATACACTACACCAGACACGACTATACCCCACACCCTAAAGTGCTATACCCTACACTATACCCTACACTATGCGCTACACTATGCACTACACTATGCACTGCTATACACTCCGCTATACTACACTATACATGACTATACACTACAGGAGACACTACACTTTACACTGCTATACGCTACACTGCTATATGCTACACTAGACACTACACTGTACACTTCTTCTGGGATCCCGTGTAGTCGAGTCTGATTTCCCTCCAGGTGTCACTTGTCCGTGTTGTGAGGTGGACCTGGCAGGCCTTGGGTCCATAGATGGCTGAATAGGTCAATCCGTGACCTGCAGATCTTGACACAGTGGGGGCA
Source organism: Petromyzon marinus (assembly GCF_010993605.1). Lineage (NCBI taxonomy): Eukaryota > Metazoa > Chordata > Hyperoartia > Petromyzontiformes > Petromyzontidae > Petromyzon > Petromyzon marinus. Next base: position 624,415 of record NC_046134.1, on the reverse strand, counting down.
GGGATGGTCCATCCTTGAGCTCCCACTCGTTGTTGTCTCTCTGGTGTGTGTGTGTTGTGGCGTGCTCTTTTCCTGGCTTTCAACTCTCTTCGCTCGGCCTCAGAATGCTGAGTTCCATTGTTTATTTTGGCCCTCCATGATGGTCTATCAAGAGCATAGATTTCCCAGTTGTTTGGATCTATGTGGCTTCGCTTGAGGTGCATTTTAAGGTTGTCACGGAAACTGCTTCCTTTGACCTCCGGGGGCAACGTGATCCATCCCTGAGCTGGGAATAGAAAATGTCCTTCGGGAAGCCTCGAGTCATTCACCCTCACAAGGTGACCTGCCCCTCTGAGTTGATACTTCATGATGATGGCCTCTATGCTGGATGAGTTGGATCGCTCCAGGACACTGATATTAGCTTGTCTTTCTTCCCAGGTGATGTTTAGTATTTTCCTGAGACCGCGTTGATGAAACATTTCGAGAGATTTTACGTGTTTACATAAGAGCGTTGGGATGATGACAGCATTATACACAGCCACTTTGGTCTTGGTGGTAATGCCGTGGTCTTCAAAGGCCCTGTTTATAAGTTTGCCAAATGCAGCACTAGCTCGGGCAATCCGATGTTGGATTTCATAATCAATTAAGAAATTGCTGGAGAGATGGCTGCCTAAGTATGGGAAACTGGGAACTTTTATAGTAGTGCATTGTTAGTAGTGATTGTAGGGGGTGGTAGGTGTCTTCCCGGAGCTTGTTGTAAAAGGTTTTTTGTTTTGCTGGTGTTCAATGTTAGAGACCTATCCTGCTGTAAGCAGGTCAACTTCTGAGCAGGCACTGACTTGGACATCGTCAGCATATTGGAATTCAATAACGGATATGATTGATGTTTACATCATTAGACCTCCTTTGCCAGTACCAAAATGTAATAATAGGGTTTTTCCGGCAACATAACGGACTGCAGGTATTGTGGTTAATGCAGACATGAATCCTTGTAAAAAGGTTTCAGTTTTGTTGCCAGAAAAAAAGGGAAAACCCCTGTTATTACATTTTGGTACTGGCAAAGGAGGTCGAATGATGTAGATCAGGGGTGTCCAAACTACGGCCCGCGGGCCAACTGTGGCCCGCGGTCCAGTTTTTATTGGCCCGCAGCAAATTCTGAAAATATAATTGAATATGGCCCGCACAAGAAGCTTGAGCTCAACTCTGTTGCACTTCTCAGTTTCAACACTAGATGGAGCCAGCCACGGGAAACCATGCTTCTCCACTAATCAAAATTAAGCAAAGAAAAACTTTTACCGCGAGTCACCAGAAATGGCAGCACCGAAGAAACGCAAAATAGCAAGTGAGTGTAGAAGATTTCAAACACGGTGGGAAAATGAATATTTTTTCAAAGAAATCAACGGAAAGTGTGTGTTTGATTTGCAATGAAGATGTTGCTGTGATGAAAGAGTATAATGTCCGTCAGCACTATGAGACCAGACATCAGAGCTACACATCGTACACCGGTGCCGAACGAACACAGAAAGTCAAGCAAATGGCGGCTAGCCTGCAAGCTCAACAACAATTTTTTTCTTGCTAACAAAATACAGAAAAACGCCACAAAAGCAAGCTATGAAGTCACTAAACTTATTGCCCAGCACGGCAAACCGTTCTCAGACGGTGATTTCATAAAGCAGTGCCTCATCAAAGTCACAGAAATAATGTGCCTGGAAAAAGTGCAGGATTTCAACAGCGTGAGCTTATCCAGAAATACGGTGGTGCGGAGAATCGAGGACTTGTCAGTTAACTTGAAACTTCAGCTGAGAGACAAAGCTTGTGCTTTTGATTTTTACTCGATAGCATGCGACGAGAGCACAGATGCCACAGACACCGCGCAGCTGTTAGTTTTTTTGCGGGGAGTAGATGAAAATTTTTGCTGTACGGAGGAACTGCTTGATATGATGAGCCTAAAAGGCACAACGACGGGTAGATATATTTTTGAAGCTGTGTCAGAGGCAGTTGAAAAGATGGGGCTTAAATGGGACAAGCTCTGTGGAGTAACAACGGATGGAGCTCCGGCCATGACGGGCGAGCGCAAAGGAATGGCGTCGATGGTGTGCGCCAAGGTAAAAGAGAGCAGAGGTGAGGCTGTTAGGATGCACTGTATAATCCACCAAGAAGCACTGTGTGCCAAGACTGTCCAGCTGGGCGATGTGATAAACACTGTTGTAAAAACTGTCAACATAATTCGAGCTAGAGGACTGTACCACAGATAATTTCAAGCTTTCCTATCTGATGTGGATGCTGAATACGGGGATGTACTCTACCACTCTGATGTGCGCTGGCTCAGCCGCGGCTCTGTGCTGCAGCGGTTTTATTCACTGAGATCAGAAATCGACCAGTTTTTGAAAGAGAAGGGCCGACCTCTTCATGAACTGAGTGACCCTCTGTGGCTGGCAGACCTGGCATTTTTAGTTGATCTTACTCATCATCTGAATGCACTGAACAAGAACCTACAAGGCAAAGAACAGCTGGTGCCACACCTGTATGCGCACATGAAAGCCTTCTGTGTAAAGCTCCGCCTGTTTGAGACAACTACGAAGCTTTAATGCTGCACACTTCCCTGCGCTGTCTGAAATCAAGTCTGCTTTTCCAAAGGCCGACCTTTCTGCTAAACAGGAGAAATATGTGTCTGTGATTGTATCTCTCGTGACAGAATTCAACCAGCGTTTCGAAGATTTTTCTGTCATTGAAAAACAAATCAAGCTGTTCTCAACCCCCTTCCTGGTGGATGCAGAAGAAGTGGAAGAGAGTCTGCAGTTAGAACTGATTGAAATGCAATGTGATGATTCTCTGAAGAGTCAACATCAGCTTCTCCCCCTCCCTGACTTCTATCAGAGTTTGGATAATACCAAGTTTCCTCTGATGAGACGCCACACAAAAAGAATGATGAGCCTGTTCGGCTCAACATACATATGTGAACAAACATTTTCTCTGTTAAATCAGAACCAAAGCAGACTGAGAACCAGAATGACTGATAGCCATCTCTGTGAAGTCCTTCGTGTCTCAACCATCAAACTTTCTCCTGACATGTCAGCCATCCTTCAATCCAAAGGACAGCATCACTGCTCCCACTGAGTGCAATGTTCTTCACATTATAGGTGAGTTAGAAATACACACAGTATTTATGTGTCAATATGTCACCTCTAGTGTGTGGCCCGGCCTTTTGTTTATTTTTATGTATTTGGCCCTCACTAAAAAAAACTTTGGACACCCCTGATGTAGATGCTCACCCCGAGCCCTCATTACTTTGATAGTGCATTGTCTTTGAGCTGTACGCCTTTTGGCGTCATCTGGTCGAGCACCAATTGGGTCGAGGCTCAAAAGAAAGCCGTCCCTTGGTGTGGACCAATCAGTTTCAAGGACAATGCATATATTATAATGTTTTTTTGTTTGTTTGCATTTTGACTGCAGGTATTGTGGTTAATGCAGACATGAATCCTTGTAAAAAGGTTTCAGTTTTGTTGCCAGAAAAAAAGGGAAAAACCCTATTATATAATTGATGTTTTCGACTTGGCTCTGAAACAGTTTATGTTGAAGATGTTTGCGTGAGTCCTGTATGTGATATTTATGCCTCTGGGAAGTCTGTCCTCTGTCCGATGAAGCATTCCCGCCAGGAAGATGGAGAAAATAGTTAGTGCAATAACGCAGCCTCGCTTCACACCAGTCCTTACTTCGCTTGGATCTGAGGTTTCACTATCCGAGAGGATGACAGCCTTCATACCGTCATGCAAAAGACGGAAGATGTTAACAAATTTTGTTGGGCAGCCATATCTTAGAAGGATTCTCCATAGTGTTTCACCATTTACAGATTCGAAAGCTTTAGTCAAATCGAAGAAGGTCATGTAACAATGGTAGTTCTCTGCTCCTGGCACTTCTCTTGAAGTTGAAGGGCTGAGAAGATCTTGCCTGAAGTGCCCCTGCCAGGTTGAAACCCACTCTGCGATTCAGGAAGGAGTTTTTCAGCAAGCGGTAGAAGTCTGTTCAGTAGGATTCTTGCCAGTATTTTTCCAGCAGTGGCAAGAAGAGAGATTCCTCTGTAGTTGTCAGCCTGACTTGTCACCTTTTTTGAAGATGGTGACAATGATGGCATCTTTCAGTTCGCTGGGAAGGTCTTCATCATTCCAGATCCTGGCCATGAGGGAGTGCAGGTGTTCTAGTCGGTGTTGTCATCCAGCAGGAATCTGGTCTAGCCCCCCACTAGCTTTTCTCTTTAATCTGCTTGACAGCTTTAGCCACTTCAAGCATCGTTGGTTCTCCAGCTAAATCCTCAGTCGTAGAGTGTTGCGGAATCTCACCGAATATAGAAGCGTCTACAACAGCGTTGCAGTTGAAAATAGTGCTAAAGTGTTCCTGCCAGCGGGAGATGATTGCATTTTTGTCTTTGAAGATTTCTGCCCCATGCTTTCCGCTTCTTGTCAATGAGGCCTGTGATTTCCTGGTCATTGTCATCAAACCAGTCACAGTTTTTTCTTCTTGTGTAGCCACCGGTGTTTTTACAGCTGCTTATACCTGCCATCTTCAGGTGTCCAGTACTCGTGAACATTTCCTGAAGCCTGGTTGGTGCTGAGTCTTTGAGTTAGTTCTTTCAGTCGGGCCTGTACTGCTGGATCTTTAATCTAATTACATTGAGTATTTTCCTCTGCAGCACCAGACATCCAGTGGCTCCGCCATATGCCGTTGGCCATCTGGACCATAGCTCATCCGCCCCACCGAGGTTGGCCATTGGTCACTTGGTATACACCCGGGATTTTATCAGGGTTTACTCCCTTAGCCTAAGTGGCTAACCAGAGCCCCGTTAACCATCACATTTCCAGGTGAGTCCAAAAAGGCCTTCATGGTTACCGAAGTGGCCCAGGTGGTCAAACCACCCACCATAATTTGCCCTGTCTAGCAATCCTGTACTTTACCTGTTACCACCTCCCACAACGTGGACGAGGGGTTGGTTTTTGGGAGGCACTATACACTATCCACTACTATACCCTACACTTTTGGCTAGCGATCGAACAAAGACGGCCACTGCATCATGCGCTTTCAGATGCTATATACACTACACTATACACTACTATACACTAAACTATACCCCATACTATAGAGTGAACTCTCAGTTTAACGGACGAATAGGGGGGATGGGGTGTCCGTAGAATCCGATTGTCCTTTAATGGCTAAATTTTGACGTATTTTGAGAACTAAGTCCACACCCTTTTACACCCAGATAAACAACTGTCCACTACTTTCATGTCTCCCACTTTCACCTACAGTAAGCACTTGTTAATTAGACACATACGGTGCTCTGGCCTTGCCGAATTATCCAATATTCCGAATTATGTACAATGGTAATCCCTACTGCCTCCTGCCGCGATAAAAAAAAATCTAAATTTATTTTCCAGAAGTTATTTCCACAAAACGTAAGACTTACCATTAATAACCAGCACTGCAGGCGAACTCTTGGATTTATCTCGCTGACTAAGGGATTTATACTCCAGTCCCTTTCTGTTACCGCTTGATGTAGGCGTAGACGACATTCCTGAGCGGGTTGGCTTGCACGTGCACATGAACAAGGTAAAGTCCCAAGTGACCGGGTCTCCCACTGATGCTCACCACGCGCACAGCCACCAACGCTCGCCACGCGTACTGCCACCAGACTGAGTCGTTGTTTTGGTGGTGGCGCGCGGCGTCGCTCCACGCGCTATGCCGAAATTGGACCATTCAGTATGACAATTCGCTCGTGGCGAATTGCTAATACACCGTATATATGCCGAAAGCGCACCCGTGCCACAATTATACACAAATTATGAATGATCAAATACCGAAATGACGAGGTTTTACTGTATTTTACACCAAAAAAACCCCACAGTGTAATAGAACACTGAGCCCATTAAGGGGAAGAAGCAAATATTGGCCGGACTAATCTCCGGACTTAGTCTGTTGTTTTGTGGGCAAAGTCCGACGTTATTGTTGTCTGATCTTCGGACACAAAACTCGGATTCGGCAGATCCTGTCCGTTAAATTCGAGATCTGCCGAATGGGGAGATACCGGTTAAACCGAGAGTTGACTGTACAGGTGACCCCCGACTTACGATGGGTCTACTTGCAACCCCTCGCCCCGCTTTTACGACCTTTTTTATGTAAGACCCCCACAGTATGATATATAGTGGTGTATAGTAGTGGAGTGTATAATAGTGGAGTGTAGTGTATAGTAGTGGAGTGTATATTAAGTAAAACCCCCACAGAAACGACCAAAACTCATGACTACGACCGCCTAATGGCTCCTACCGACGGCGTGACCTCTGGCGACGAGTCTGTACATATCATGCGCAGATGGGCAGCTTCGAATGGCACTGCTTTTCGGTTCTGGCGTGTGGGTATGTACAGTGTAGCCCGACAGTCTGCAGCTGCGCCAAGAGCGAACGCAGCATCTCTTTGGCAACGCTCTTCACTTTTGTCAATTTTCTTCAAATTTAGTGGAGGGAAAAAGAAAAAAAAATTCACTACTGCGTCTGAGAAGAGGAAATGTGGTGCACGTGCAGAAAAGCACTTAAGGATTTTCAAATGTATTTGTGTTTACTTAATAAATGTTTGCGAAAGTTGCGTTAAGTTACAATAAATGTCTGTTTGGGTTATTTTCATTTATTTTCCTGGTCAATTTTGGTATTTGTACAGTAGGTGATGGGTTTCCAGGAACGGAACTCCAAATTTATGACATTGCGCCTACGGAAAATAAGGGTTCTACTTACGACGGCTCGACTTTCGGCCGTTGTCCAGCAACCAATTAGGTCGCAGGTTTGGGGGTTGCCAGTGCACTACACTATACACTACGATACCCTACATTATACACTACACTGTACACCACACTTTTGGCTAACCATCGAACAAAGACAGTCACCGCATCCGCGCACTTTCAGATGCGCTTCTGCGGCCGTCTGAAACGATTTTCCTTTCGATATTAGGAAGCCACTGGAGCTATGCACTTGTAAATCATCATCATCATCTAGATTGACGAACTTATTTCTTTAGAGCTGCTTTTGGTGTTGAGTTTGTTGTCCTTCCTCCGCACCTCCTATTAACACGGTTGACTACGTACGGTCCGAAAGAAGTTCAACATACATACACTTACACTCTGCACTACATACTACACTATACACTACGATACGACACACAATACTATACACTACTATACAGTAGATCACGATACACTGCACTATACCCCACACTATGCACTACATTACGATACACTACACTATGATTCGCTACACCACTACGATAAAGGGGTTACTTATGCGGTCACGAAGAGTTGGGGGATGGGAGGTGGCCATGTTAGAGGGGGGTACTTAGGGGATGGGGGTGGTGCCGTTTCCTTTCAAATTGTGACACCGCCCGGACCCCGCCCCTCCCCCCACCCCAGGTGCACGGAGCATGGCGCGACACTCCGCTACTACTGCACCCGGGAGGGGCTGCTGGTGTGCTCCGACTGCTCGCTGTTCGGTACTCACAAGAACCACCAGCTGGTGGCGGCCAAGGACGAGTATGAGGAGAGGAAGGTGAGCCGGCGTGCATCGTCGTTAGTGGGTCTCTGTGGGTCTCTCTGGGTCTCTGTGTATCTCTGTGGTTCTCTGAGTGTGTGCCTCTGTGAGTCTCTGTGTATCGCCGTGGGTCTCTGTGGGTCTCTGTGGGTCTCTGTGGGTCTCTGTGGGTCTCTGTGGGTCTCTCTGGGTCTCTCTGGGTCTCTGTGTATCTCTGTGGGTCTCTGGGTCTCTGTGTGTCTCTCTGGGTCTCCGTGTATCTCTCTGGGTCTCTGTGTATCGCCGTGGGTCTCTGTGGGTCTCTGTGTATCTCTGTGGGTCGCCGTGTCTCTCTGGATCTCTCTGGGTCTCTGTGTGTCTCTCTGGGTCTCTGTGGGTCTCTGTGTATTTCTCTGGGTCTCGGTGTGTCTCTCTGGGTCTCTTGTGTATCGCCGTGTGCCTCTGTGGGTGTCTGTGTATCGCCGTGGGTCTCTGTGTGTCTCTCTGGGTCTCTGTGTATCTCTGTGGGTCTCTGGGTCTCTGTGTGTCTCTCTGGGTCTCTTGTGTATCGCCGTGTGCCTCTGTGGGTGTCTGTGTATCGCCGTGGGTCTCTGTGTGTCTCTCTGGGTCTCTGTGTATCTCTGTGGGTCTCTGGGTCTCTGTGTGTCTCTCTGGGTCTCTGCGTATCGCCGTGGGTCTCTGTGTGTCTCTCTGGGTCTCTGTGTATCTCTGTGGGTCTCTGGGTCTCTGTGTGTCTCTGTGGGTCTCCGTGTGCCTCTCTGGGTCTCTGTGTATCGCCGTGGTTCTCTGTGTGTCTCTCTGGGTCTCTGTGTATCTCTGTGGGTCTCTGGGTCTCTGTGTGGCTCTGTGTATTGCCGTGGGTGTCTGTGGGTCTCTGTGGGTCTCTCTGGGTCTCTGTGTATCTCTGTGGGTCTCTGTGTGTCTCTCTGGGTCTGTGTGTCTCTGGGTCTGTGTGTCTCTGGGTCTCTGTGTGTCTCTCTGTGTCTCTCTGGGTCTCTGTGTGTCTCTCTGGGTCTCTGTGTGTCTCTGTGGGTCTCTGTGTGTCTCTGTGGGTCTCTGTGTGTCTCTCTGGGTCTCTGTCTCTCTGGGTCTCTGTGTATCTCTCTGGGTCTCTGTGTCTCTCTGGATCTCTGTGTATCTCTCTGGGTGTCTGTGTATCTCTCTGGGTCTCTGTGTGTCTCTCTGGGTCTCTGTGGGTCTCTCTGGGTCTCTGTGTGTCTCTGTGGGTCTCTGTGTGTCTCTCTGGGTCTCTGTCTCTCTGGGTCTCTGTGTATCTCTCTGGGTCTCTGTGTCTCTCTGGGTCTCTGTGTGTCTCTCTGGGTCTCTGTGTGTCTCTCTGGGTCTCTGTGTGTCTCTCTGGGTCTCTGTGTGTCTCTCTGGGTCTCTGTGTATCTCTCTGGCTCTCTGTGTCTCTCTGGGTCTCTGTGTATCTCTCCGGGTCTCTCTGGGTCTCTGTGGGTCTCTCTGGGTGTCTGTGGGTCTCTGTATCGCCGTGGGTCTCTGTGGGTCTCTGTGTATCTATGTGGGTCTCTGTGCATCTCTCTGGGTCTCTGTGTATCTCTGTGGGTCTCTGTGTATCTCTGTGGGTCTCTGAGTCTGTGTGCCTCTGTGGGTATCTCTGTATCGCCGTGGGTCTCTGTGTGTCTCTCTGGGTCTCTTGTGTATCGCCGTGTGTCTCTCTGGGTCTCTGTGTATCGCCGTGTGCCTCTGTGGGTCTCTGTGTATCGCCGTGGGTCTCTGTGTCTCTCTGGGTCTCTGTGTATCTCTGTGGGTCTCTGGGTCTCTGTGTGTCTCTCTGGGTCTCTGTGTATCTCTGTGGGTCTCTGGGTCTCTGTGTGTCTCTGTGGGTCTCCGTGTGCCTCTGTGGGTCTCTGTGTATCGCCGTGGTTCTCTGTGGGTCTCTGTGTGTCTCTGGGTCTCTGTGTATCTCTGTGGGTCTCTGTGTATCTCTCTGGGTCTCTGTGTGTCTCTCTGGGTCTGTGTGTCTCTGTGTGTCTCTGTGGGTCTCCGTGTGCCTCTGTGGGTCTCTGCATATCGCCGTGGGTCTCTGTGTGTCTCTCTGGGTCTCTGTGTATCTCTGTGGGTCTCTGGGTCTCTGTGTGTCTCTGTGTATCACCGTGGGTCTCTGTGTATCGCCGTGGGTCTCTGTGTGGGTCTCTGTGTATCTCTGTGGGTCTCTGGGTCTCTGTGTGTCTCTGTGTATCGCCGTGGGTGTCTGTGGGTCTCTGTGTCTCTCTGGGTCTCTGTGTGTCTCTCTGGGTCTCTGTGTATCTCTCTGGGTCTCTGTGTGTCTCTCTGTGTCTCTCTGGGTCTCTGTGTGTCTCTTTGGGTCTCTGTATCTCTCTGGGTCTCTGTGTGTCTCTCTGGGTCTCTGTGTATCTCTCTGGGTCTCTGTGTGTCTCTGGGTCTCTGTGTATCTCTCCGGGTCTCTGTGTGTCTCTCTGGGTCTCTGTGTATCTCTCTGGGTCTCTGTGTATCTCTCTGGGTCTCTGTGTCTCTCTGGGTCTCTGTGTATCTCTCCGGGTCTCTGTGTATCTCTCCGGGTCTCTCTGGGTCTCTGTGAGTCTCTGTATCGCCGTGGGTCTCTGTGGGTCTCTGTGTATCTATGTGGGTCTCTGTGCATCTCTCTGGGTCTCTGTGTATCTCTGTGGGTCTCTGTGTATCTCTGTGGGTCTCTGAGTCTGTGTGCCTCTGTGGGCATCTCTGTATCGCCGTGGGTCTCTGTGTGTCTCTCTGGGTCTCTGTGTATCGCCGTGTGTCTCTCTGGGTCTCTGTGTGTCTCTGTGGGTCTCTGTGTGTCTCTCTGGGTCTCTGTGTCTCCGTGTGCCTCTGTGTGTCTCTCTGGGTCTCTGTGTATCTCTCTGGGTCTCTGTGTGTCTCTGGGTCTCTGTGTATCTCTCCGGGTCTCTGTGTGTCTCTCTGGGTCTCTGTGTATCTCTCTGGGTCTCTGTGTATCTCTCTGGGTCTCTGTGTCTCTCTGGGTCTCTGTGTATCTCTCCGGGTCTCTGTGTATCTCTCCGGGTCTCTCTGGGTCTCTGTGAGTCTCTGTATCGCCGTGGGTCTCTGTGGGTCTCTGTGTATCTATGTGGGTCTCTGTGCATCTCTCTGGGTCTCTGTGTATCTCTGTGGGTCTCTGTGTATCTCTGTGGGTCTCTGAGTCTGTGTGCCTCTGTGGGCATCTCTGTATCGCCGTGGGTCTCTGTGTGTCTCTCTGGGTCTCTGTGTATCGCCGTGTGTCTCTCTGGGTCTCTGTGTGTCTCTGTGGGTCTCTGTGTGTCTCTCTGGGTCTCTGTGTCTCCGTGTGCCTCTGTGTGTCTCTGTGGGTCTCTGTGTATCTCTGTGGGTCTCTGTGTATCGCCGTGTGTCTCTCTGGGTCTCTGTGTGTCTCTGTGTGTCTCTGGGTCTCTGTGGGTCTCTGTGGGTCTCTGTGGGTCTCTTTGTGTCTCTCTGGGTCTCTGTGCGTCTCTTTGGGTCTCTGTGTGTCTCTCTGGGTCTCTCTGGGTCTCTCTGTGTCTCTGTGTGTCTCCGTGGGTCTCTGTGTGCCTCTATGGGTTCGCAACCACTTACCGGTCGATTCCCCGACGTCTTCCCGGCGTTGCTTCCCCCAATTTCGTTGGCAGCTGCTGGTGACCATGGAGAGGGAGGGGAGGATCGACCGCAAGAAGAACTCTGAGTCCAAAGTGCACGAGCTGACGGCATTCCACGACCGAGTGGAGGTGACCAATACCCCCACTGATGCCCCCGCCATTGCCCCCGCCGATACCCCCACTGACGGGGTTGGGGTAATGGTAGTGATAGTGTTTGGGGTAGTGATAAGTTTATTGTAATTGGATAGGGTAGTGATAGTGGTTAGGGTAGTGATAGGGGTAATGATAGTGGATAGGGTTGTAATAGGACTAGTAATGGGGGTTGGGGTAGTGATAGTGGTTAGGGTAGTGATAGGGGTAGGGGTAGTGATATGAGTTGGGGTAGTAATAGAGTTCGGGGTAGGCTTAGTGTTGTTGTTGAGTCTCTTGGCATAAGGCGTTTGTTTCCCTGTACCAATTAACCGCATGGTCTCTCATCATCACTACGATCCATGGGCAGTAGGTTGTCAAGTGCCAACATGTACAAGTAGTGGTCATCATCTTCCATATGTAGAGGGGGTCTTTAAAGAGAAAGTGGTAAAGTGTATACTTTGAGATCATTAAGAAGAGGTGGCCCCTAAGGGTACTGTATAGATAATTAGTACAATAATACACAGACCGGAAGCAGGTGGATTGTTTCACTCTGCTGGAAAATCGCCGGATGATGCTGGATGTAATTACCAGCGAAACGTCGTACTACTTAAATTGTAAATGTTGTGGATTGACTCTCCAACACACCGGTGGGCTGAAGTAGTAAACTACACTATACACTATGCTAGTAACTAATTGGCACGTTGATTACGTGACAAACCTTCCTGGCTATGTCGGGTGGTGGAGGCTTACAACACATACTTGCGCGATCTAAGCCAAAAAACTTTATTATGATATATTGGTCACGAAATCCTACGTGTTAAACTGAATACACGCTGAGATCATGAAGAACTGGTAGCGCGTACGGTGCTGCATAGATAACACTGTGTGACAAAAACATTTTTTTTGTTATTTCTTAATTGCTTATGCCTCAGAAGTATAGAAAATGGCTATTATTCCCCACAAACTTTGCGTTTTGTGACTAGGACAGTGATATTTTTTAAATGTACCTATTTTCAAAGAGAGAACTTGTTGTGCATTTGTGTCATTCCTTCACGTAAAGTCCCGGTCACAAAAGCAAAGTTTGTGGGGAATAATAACCACTTTCTGTACTTTTGAGGCATAAGCAATTAGAAAATAACACTTACTACCCAGGAACAAAAATCTTTTACATAATGCCCATAAGGCAATGTATAGATAATTTATTAATTAATTGGCGTGCTGCGCGTTGAGATGATCGGTAACAGGTGGCTGAGGGGCGCCAGAAAGTTTTGTGGGGGAGGGGGTGGAGACAGTGCAACGTAGACGTTGAGATAATTGAAGGCACGTGCCGGAGTGGGGGGAGGGGCGTGGCCACTTTCTGATAGGGGCGGGGCCTGCTGGGGGTATATAAGGGGGGGGGCTTGGGGGAAGCGAAGCCACCGCAGTCTTGAGAGCAGGGACGCAGCAGAGCCGGTCTAGCAACGGTGGGCGCCATCGGTGCGTTCACGAAGCGACGAGGTGGGCCTGCCCCGACTGCCCACCCTCCCCCCGACTTGCCCCACAAGTAAAAACAAAAAACCGCCCGCGCGTCTTTCTTTAAGAAACCAACAAAGGCTTCGCCTCTTCCTTTTTTTTTTTGAATGAACCGTCTACCCAGGGGGAGGAGGAGGAGAAGGGAGCTCTCCTTTCGCATCGGTGTCTTTTGTCTCAAACTCCGCGAGCGCAGAGATACACGGACGCGATCAAGACGCGGGTGAGCGCCTTCTACGCCGTCAGCAAGCCGGCGGCGGCGGCGGCGGACGACGAGGAGGAGGAGGACGAGGTAGTCCGCGGGCTGGACGCGCAGTGCGGCCCCGTGCTCTACTCCACGCAGCTCGCGATCGAGCGCCACCGCAAGGAGATCGAAGCCCTCGGCTGCATCATCTCGCGCCTGGAGGCCCTGCTCGAGACGCACGACCCCATCGCCTTCCTGCAGGTGCGTGTTAGCCGACACGGTACACGACTATGCACCCCGGGGGCTGAACGATTTTGGGGGGAATGGCCGATTGCGTTTTTTTTTTCCTGACGGATGCGATTGCGATTCGATTTGCGATTTCTTCAATTTTTTTTTTAAAGTCAAGCTTCAGTTCTATAATTAACTGTGTAGATTTGAAGCTTTCGTGACTGCAGGAATCCATACTCTGGTTCCTCAGGACGACCGTATGTGTGGCGATCGAAACGTCGCGATCTATTATAATCTTTCTACGTGACTTTACCGAAAGAACCAATGAGTATTCACCTAATTGATTTAAAACATGTGATGGAGCGTTACCACGTGATACCATCAAAATATTAACTGCTCTATATTCTAATGCAAGGATGAGAACTTGAAAGATATGAATTGCTTCCAACATGTATTTATTAAAATGTTTTAATTTAAATATAACCATCACACATAGAACAGTTGTTTAGTTAAATAATTAAAGTTACGGTAATAAAAAAATAAAACAATTCCAATAAGAAAGTAATAGGACTTATCAAATCGCAAAAAAATCGCAGCCTTTGCGATTTGCTAATCACATTTTTTCAAATTGCGATTTCGATTTGAAATCGATTAATCGTTCAGCCCTACTATACACTACCCACTACGATACACTAATATATACTATACGCTACTATACACTACACACTACCCACTACGATACACTAATATATACTATACGCTACTATACACTACACACTACCCACTACGATACACTAATATATACTATACGCTACTACACTATACACTACCCACTACTATACACTAATATATACTATACACCGCTATACACTACTATATACTGTACAAATGTTCTTGCCGTTGGTTTTCACACCTGACGATGACTGCTTGTGTTGCAGTCGAAACGTCGTGGGAATTTTATTGTTTTATATATATTTTATTATTTTATTGTTTTCCTTCAACGCGACTTTACCGAAAGAACCAAGAATATATATAGAACCATAAAACACGATTCCGTTTTAGTTGAGTTCCTCTCCAGAGCCGAGCGAGAGTAAAACTCGCCTCTCACTTTTCTTCTCTTTTTGCAGGATCCGGTTCTCAACGAGCTTACGTGAGTCACGTTAACACCGATTCCCTCCCCCCCACCTGAAAACTCGCCTGTTTTCTATACGTTTCCTTTTGAAGGTGACAGACGCGCACACACGCGCGTGGCGTTCGCTGTTATTCACCCGGTCCGTGTTGGAGTCGCCGTCGTCGACTCTTCCCTTTTGCACCACCGCCAATGCGGCGGTTGCCGCCACCGGATAATTTGTTCCAATTGAGTCGTGGGTTTACACGTAGAATGGCCGTAGCGCCGGCGCCAATGGAGGCGCTGCTGCTGCTGCTGCTGCTGCTGCTGCCGTGCTTCTCGGGCGCAGCCCGCAACAATAAGTGCCTGCTTTGGCTCGCCCCACCGGTGCACGTCCAGGCTGGCGTGCTGTCGCTGGGGCGACACCGGTCCTGGCACTCTAGGCGGGGCGGTGGGGGTGGGGTGGCGGGCGCTTTACGTACGGAGCACACGCCATTAGAGCGTGGAGTGCGCCATTTTGTTTTCTATTGGACGGCCGTTGGAAGTTGAGCTGTACCTGCGCGCGCTCTCTCTCTGTCTTTCAGTAACGTGCCCGCCAAGGTGCACACCAAGGGCCTGCTGCTGTCCACCACAACGGACCTGGACAAGATCATCTCTCTGCAGAAGATCATGGGCACTCGTCCGCTGCCGCTCATCGCCGAGAGATGTGAGCACGCCGACGTAGCAGCGGCCAAGCCCGGGGTTGGGAAGAACCCAACCAGCTACCCATCCATATAAGCACCCAGCCACCCACGCAACTATCCAGCCCACCCACCCAGCCAGCTACCCACATAACCACTGAGCCAGCCACCCACACAACTATCCACCCAGCCACCCACACAACTATCCACCCAGCCACCCACACAACTATCCAGCCAGCCACCCACACAACTATCCACCCAGCCACCCACACAACTATCGACCAAGCCACCCACACAACTATCGACCCAGCCACCCACACAACTATCCAGCCACCCACCCACACAACTATCCACCCAGCCACCCACACAACTATGCACCAAGCCACCCACACAACTATCCACCCAGCCACCCACACAACTATCCAGCCACCTACCCAGTCAGCCACTCACATAACCACCCAGCCACCCACATAGCCACCCACCCACACGACCACCCAGCTACCCACCCACACGACCACCCACCCACACGACCACCCAGCCACCCACCCACACGACCACCCAGCCACCCACCCACACAACCACCCACCCACACAACCAGCCACCCACACGACCACCCAGCCACCCACCCACATGACCACCCAGCCACCCACCCACACAACCAGCCACCCACACGACCAGCCACCCACACGACCACCCAGCCACCCACCCACACGACCACCCACCCACACGACCACCCAGCCACCCACCCACATGACCACCCAGCCACCCACCCACACAACCAGCCACCCACACGACCGCCCGCCCACACGACCGCCCGCCCACTCGGCCTACGGCAGTGTGCAGCGTGTAGCACGTACATTGAACCTCTTTCGCTCTGTCCGTAGCCAACCGTGCTGACCGGAGGTTGCAACCCCCCCCCCCCCCCCCCCCCCCCCCCCCCAGACGGCTGCTCCCCGACGCTGGACCCGGCCACCGCGTCGCCGTGGCTGCGCGTCTCCCGCGACCTCAAGACCGTGATGGGCTCCCCGCCGCGCCAGCCGCCGCCCGACCACCCCGAGCGCTTCGACTGCTGGCACCCGCAGGTGCTGGGCGCCCGGCCGCTGGCGTCGGGCCGCCACTACTGGGAGGTGGACGTGGGCGGCGCGGGCTCGTGGCGCGTCGGCGTCGCCTACGGCTCCGTCCCGCGCAAGGGTCAGGGCGGCGTGTGCAAGCTGGGCGAGAACGGCGACTCGTGGTGCCTCTTCATGGACAACAGCGAGCTGACGGCTCGCCACGGCGGCGTGGGGACGCTGCTGCTGCTGCTGCGGCGGCGCCCGAACCCTCAGCAGCAGCAGCAGCTGCAGCAGCAGGGCGACGCCGGTGAAATCCCTGCGGCACCGGCGGCACCGGCGGCACCGGCGGCTGCACCGGCGGCGGCACCGGCGGCGGCGTTGGCACCGGCGCCGGCACCGGGGGCGGCGGCGGCGGTGGCGGTTCGCAAGGTGGGCGTCTTTCTGGACTGCGACGCGGGGGTGCTGTCCTTCTACCTGGCGGACGACATGACGCTGCTGCACACGTTCCACGCCAAGTTCACGCAGCCGCTCTTCCCCGCCCTCGCCGTGCTCGTGTGGGACGGCTCCCTCTCTATGGTGGAGCTCGAGTAGATTGGCGTGGTGGGGGGGGGGGGCGCGGGGATAGGGATAGGGGGGTGGGTATGGTGAGGGTGGGGGGGGGGGGTTGGGTAAGGTGAGGGTGGGGGGGGGTTGGGTAAGGTGGGGGCAAATGGGTGATGTCGGGGGGGGGGGGAAGGATGGGTAAGAGGGGGGGGATAAGGTGGGGGGGGGGGGATAGTTACATTGGGGCGGGGGTATGGGTAAGGTGGGGGGGGGGTATGGGTAAGGTGGGGGGATGGGTAAGGTGGGGGGGGGGGATGGGTAAGGTGGGGGGAGTAGGTAAGGTGGGGGGGGGGGATAGTTACATTGGGGCGGGGTTATGGGTAAGGTGGGGGGGGGGTAAGGTGGGGGGGGATAGTTACATTGGGGCGGCGGTATGGGTAAGGTGGGGGGGGGTAAGGTGGGGGGGGTAAGGTGGGGGGGGGTAAGGTGGGGGGGGGTAAGGTGGGAGGGGATAGTTACATTGGGGTGGGGGTATGGGTAAGGTGGGGGGGGGGGATGGGTAAGGTGGGGGGGGATGGGTAAGGTGGGAGGGGCGAGTAGGTGGTGGGTGTGAAGGTGGCGTAGTCCGTGAGCCAAGGGGCGTTTTAACCGCGTCCCCTGCGTCTGCCGTCGCGAAACGGAAATCTGTCAACACCCCCCCCCTCCCTCCCAACTCGCAGCTGGGTGGCACGCAGCCCCAGTCCACGTGCCTCTAGCTGCAGCACCGCCGCCTGCCGTGGGTTGACGAACAGCTGTTGGGAGGAGTCGCGGGGTTGGGGGGAGGGGGTAGGTAGAAGGTGCGAGTTGTCATCCGTGATCACCGGGTTCCCGATGATGAGTTTACAGGGATATAAAGATGTAAAAATAAACGTGTGCGAAAGATTTACTCCCCGTTGACTTACAATGGGGAGGGTTAGACTAAATAATGTATTGCTTTTAAGATGCTAGTTTGCGATGGCCCACCAGCTATTGACGAACGTGGTTGAATTTTATATTTTCGTGTTGCTGTTATTTGCACGTTGCTGTAACGGATGTTATCCAGTGTCGTCCAGAACGACATTTGGCGTAAGGAAGGTCGCAGTGTATCGCAGGAAGCAACTATTCACGGGTGAATGTTTATTTTGTTTTTTACTGGACGTTGTAACCTGTTGTTTTGTTGTTACCCGTTTAACTCTGCGGCCACCAGAGACCATGCTGGACATCTGCGAGGGGGGAAAAAAATCACTCTATAGCTCCATCGGATTTCCCACCGGTACAAATAAACATTCTGATTCTGAAACGGTGGGGGGAGGGGGCGGGAATGAGATGATGTTGGTTCATTCTATGCGCCAGGTGTGTTCCTGCAGTCTTGTTGGTATTAAATTCTCGTTTTAAAAAAAATCTCTACATGTGTGAATTCTTCTCCTGCTATCCCCAATATCCTGGCACTGCCACCCACCGGGGTTACCCTGCTGCTAGAGATGTAGCCTGGAATAAACCAAAAACATCAAATAACCTCCGATTTGGATTAACTAAAGCACACTCAGAAATCGATAGGCATGCCAAATAAGAAACACTTCATTTTTAAACTACCATCGGACGACGTTAAATTCACAGCGGCAACATGAAAGCCCCGGGACATTTCTGGCAAACGTTCAGCTCGGTTTGAAAAGGGGAAAAAAAATTCGAAATACTCTTCCAATAAGAAAAAAGCCGAACGGAAGGCACGGAAAGTGTTCACAAAACAAGACCGCGGCAATGGATTTAATTCTCATTTTGGATCGACAGGGACGCATCTTTGAAAGAAAAACTCACCAGAGTCAAATTTCTCCGAATTGCACCAGACGCCGTTCACATCGCCACCCTGTTGTATATGCCCCCCTTTCCATCTTAATATTAACAAGTAATTTTTCAATACATAGATACATATTTATATTGTTACTTTTAATAATGAATAAAAACACCAAACCAGGCCTCAGCATGGCATGTGGAGGTCATATTTACCTTGACCCACTAACACGATTTTGACGTTCAGAGCCCTCCCCAGGGTCAGAGGGAGCAGATAGAGAGCAGAGCGCAGCGGATTGCAAGAGGCTGACGTAAACACAAAGCCAGGGTCACTGGGAGGTTGCGTTAGCCTCGATCTAGTTAAGTCAAAAAAGCTAATTGGTTCTGCATTACTATTAAAGTAACTTAAAGTCGGAATTTAACGACAGGGTAGGCTAAAGTTATTGATCTTCACACCCACTTCAATTGAACCCTGCCACAAGCTACGTCAATGTAACCATCACCCGTCTATTAATTTAATATGAAATGCATTTCCATATTTTAATAATTTCTATACGACTTGACCCGAAGCCTATAACAATCAGGTTTTCCTAAGTCAACATAAATGCTCTAGCCTCCACCCATACGCAAATAATAAGCAGGGTTAAAGTAAGAGTAGAGAGGAAAAGAAATGCAAGCGCACAGCAAAACTGCAACATAAGCAAAGGGCGATGTTAAACCCAGGGTCGGAGAGAAAGGGAAATCCCGGCCGTCTTTGTATCCCTGCAGCGTGGGGTAGGAGTGTGTATACGCTTGGGGAAACACGAGTCAAACACCACAACGAGAAGCTGACTCAGACCTTGGATTAATACAGAATCATAACTGTGGAACTCTGATGAAATGAAATGTTAACTTAAAACTGTTTAACCATTTCTTTGTGCGTCGGTGAAAGTCGGAGGGAATATCGCCCCTCTCTCCAGGTTGTGCACCCAGACAGAGAGGCGCCTTCGAGACAATTTATAACATTTGATTGTTTTACTTGTGGGTTTTATGATAGGAGTATGACAACGGAATATACCGTGGGTGATGCACAAGGACACACACTGACATACGTACGGACACACACACGGACACCGATACATACGGACAAATCCTGACACAGCAAAAATCGAAAGAAACCCCGCCTTGTGGGCAGAATCCGAGTGAAGGGATTTTTGGGCATAAAAAGAGGATCCTGAGCATTGAAACCTCAGTTCGACTGGGGGGGGGGGGGGGGGGGGACGGCTCACCAGAGTTCGACCGGGGGGTCGACTCTCGGGAGACAGTTCGACTCGGAGGAGTTCATCTCGAGGGAGTTCGACCAGGGGGGGTCGGAACTCGGGGAGTTCGACCAGGGGGGTCGGAACTCGGGGAGTTCGACTCGGAGGGGTCGGAACGCGGGGAGTTCGACCAGGGGGGGTCGGAACTCGGGGAGTTCGACCAGGGGGGTCGGAACTCGGGGAGTTTGACTCGGAGGGGTCGGAACGCGGGCAGTTCGACCAGTGGGTCGGCTCAGGAGCAGTTCCAATCGGGAACGAGAGCAACAGGTCGCCAGCCGGCGAGCTGCAGAGCAGGGGACGGCGAGCAGAAGTCAAAGTGGCCCCGTCGCTACCCAATGACGTTGGCAAGACTCGCAGGGTAGTGAGGCGTCACCCTGTGTGATTTCCAAGAGCTGAAAGACAGAGTATTGCTGGAAGTTTATTCTACATTGAGTCCAGCTGCAGAGCGACCGACGCACCAAGGAAGAGCTTCTGCAAACCAGAGCAAGAGCATGTGCGACTTGAGTCATCCAGCAGTGGAGAAAAACCTGCTTTCAGCAAACCAGCAACGAGCACGTTCGAGTTCTCCACCCAGAGAGAGGGAGCGTGCCGATGCAGCACATCCAACAGCGGAGAGAAACTGCTGTCAGCGAACCAGCATGAACGTGATCGCGCAGCTCATCCAGCAGTGGAGAGAGGTGTCCACTGAGCAGAACTGAGAGCGATCAAGCAACTCTCCCCCGTGGACAGAGGCTGGCTGCCGCGTGGAGGAGGGCGGCGATACGTATGATGCACTCCCACACACTTCACCGCTCTAAAGGGAGCGAGGCTACTTCTCCTACAAGCGATGCCAACTTCAGCGTATGGCAACGCAAATAATTAATTCCAAACACTGACTATTCAAAACAATTCATATCACTCAAACATACACGGGTCCTTAACCAGCAGCGAACACTCAAGTCCGTGAACCATCTGGCTGTGGAAGCATCGATCGTGTGATAACAGTCCGTCATTTATAAGTATATTCATAATTTCCCTCTTTAATATTTTGTTTTGGACTGTACTTCTAATCGCATAAGTTACCAACCGATCCATCAATACGAATTAACCCTTGGCACCTTCGCCACGGAGCTACGCTCCCAGGGAGGAATCGTGCTAAACCGATTTTCTGATCATACAATCTTATTCACTAATTAATTAATTAATCTCGCGTGAGATAACACGTTCCGCCGCATACCCTCACACTAAGCCATTTCAGTAATCTTATAGTCTGTCCGGTTGATCTGTTGTTACATTTATGCCTTTGGAAATAATAACTGTTTGAGATGGATTTAGGAGGTCACCTCCGAGTGGTAATTTTGTTTTTATTTTCATCGCAGGATCGAGAGGGGGGCAACGGGTTTGGGAAAGAGGAGGCCTTCAATCCAGCAGTGGATTGAGCCTGAGTGGTAATGGTGGTGATGATGATGATGACTGTGTCAACAGCAAGCTGCTCAACACCAACAGCGACAGTGGTATAGTGGTGAGCATAGCTGCCTTCCAAGCAGTTGACCCGGGTTCGATTCCCGGCTGTCGCAGGGGTTATTTATTATTTTAAATTTGTCCGAGTTGAACTCAGATGGAGAGGGAGAGAGAGGGGGAGAGAGAGGTCACAGTGGGAGTCGCAGGAGCTGCTGCTGCTACTGCGGGTGGCCTCGTGCAAGGCGGCACAGCAAGTAGGACTCCCCATCCTGCGTCGTCATCAGCAGCCGCGATCAATCCACTGCTGGATGAAGGCCTGGTGACGTCACTTCACGAGCGGAGTTTTTGTCAGTTTAACACGTAGTAGGCTTTCGCGACCAATATTATTCATAATAAAGGGGTTTTTTTTTAAATGAGTTAAATGATGAAGTCACCCTGCTGCTCTATATAAAACCGGGAGCAAGCGAGGGCTTTACCATTCTGGCGAATTGCCCGATGATGCTGGATGTAATTACCAGCGAAACGTCGTACTCAAACTGTAAATGTTGTGGATTCACTCTTCAACACACCGGTGGGCTAAAGTAGTGAACTATTTGTCTTTTGTCAACGTGACACTTTTTTTGCTGATTGGCCGTGTCGGGTGGTGGAGGGTTACGACACATTTATAAATAACGCGATCTAACCCAAAAACCTTTCTTATGGAGTTTTTGTCGATGGTGCTCCTGCACCAATGGAGCGGCAGCGTCACCACCACAATAAGTTGTCAAATTATAACGAACCATCGCTTTGTGTTGCACGCCGTCGGTATTTGTTCACGCGTCGTGGATGAGGCGCCTCTATTTAAATACAAAAACTATATTAAACTGTAGCTTGCTACAGCCGGGAATCGAACCCGGATCAACTGCTTGGAAGGCAGCTATGCTCACCACTATACCACTGTCGCTGTTGAGCAGCTTGCTGTTGAGCAGCTTGCTGTTGAGCAGCTTGCTGTTGAGCAGCTTGCTGTTGAGCAGCTTGCTGTTGACCCACTCATCATCAACATCATCATCAGCCACATCATTATCATCACCATCATCCATGCTCAATCCACTGCTGGATGAAGGCCTCTGCCATCCCTTTGCCAGGCGAGAGTGCAGCCCCACGAGGTCCCCGACCGCACGGCAGGGGCTGTGGAGGAGCGGACATGAGACGGAGCATCGCCAGACAGTCACGGATGATCATCACCACCATCATCACCATCATCACCATCATCGCCATCATCATCACGATCATCATCATCATCACCATCATCACCACCACCATCACCATCATCACCATCACCATCATCACCACCACCACCACGATCATCATCACCACCATCATCACCATCACGATCATCACCATCATTACCATCACTACCATAATCATCAAGATCATCACCATCAGCACCACCATCATCACCATCACGATCATCACCATCATTACCATCACTACCATAATCATCAAGATCATCACCATCAGCACCACCACCATCACCATCATCACCACCATCAGCACCACCATCATCATCACCACCACCATCATCATGATCACCACCATCATCACGATCATAATCACCACCATCATCACCATCATCACCATCACGATCATCACCATCATTACCACCACCATCACCATCATCACCATCATCACCACCACCATCATCACCACCATCATCACCATCATCATCACGATCATCATCACGATCATCAGCAGCAGCAGCAGCCTCGAGTCGCCCGACGAGTCTCTCACGGACTCTGTGCATCACCACTCACAGAGGGATATTTACCCCCAGCACTGCTGGGTCAAGTCACCTGCTGTGAGTGTGAGCTGCTGTGATGCTGTAGTGGCGATGAGAGCTGTCTTCCGTAGCAGTTTCAACCCGGTTCGACTCCTGGCCATCGCTGAGATGGATTTAGGAGGTCACCTCCGCCGTCATCATCATCGTCGTCATCATCATCATCATCGTCATCATCATCGTCGTCATCATCATCGTCGTCATCATCGTTATCACCATCGTCATCATCACCATCACGATCATCACCACCTGCTTGAAAGGCAGCTATGCCCACCACTATACCCCTGTCGCTGTTGAGCAGGGTGCTGTCGTCACTAGTCATCATCATCACCACCATCAACATCGTGAGCCAGGCTCAATCCACTGCTTGATGAAGGCCTCCTCCCCTAATCCGTTGCCACACTTTCGATCCTGCGATGTAAAATTTTACCACTCGCAGCTGATCTCCTGAATCCATCTCAGCTGTTAAAATGAATAAATGAAAAGAAAAACCAACTCAGACTTGCGACAGCCGGGAATCGAACCCGGGTCAACTGCTATGGAAGGCAGCTATGCTCACCACTATACCACTGTCGCTTTTAATCAGCTTGCTGTTGACACAGTCATCATCTTTAACATCATCAACATCATCAACATCATCATCACGATCATCACCATCATCACCATCACCACCATCATCATCGTCATCATTATCACCACCATCATCACCATCATCATCACCACCACCACCGTCATCATCACCACCACCGTCATCATCACCACCACGTCCATCATCACCACCATCATCACCACCACCATCATCACCACCACCACCACCATCATCATCACCACCACCACCACCACCATCATCATCACGATCATCATCACGATCATCACCACCACCATCATCATCACCATCACAATCATCACCATCATTACCATCACTACCATAATCATCAAGATCATCACCATCATCACCACCAACATCACCACCACCATCACCTCCATCATCATCATCATCACCACCATCATCATCACCACCACCATCACCACCATCATCACCATCACCACCACTATCACCACCACCATCACCACCCTCAGCAGCAGCAGCCTCGAGTCACTCGGCGAGTCTCTCACGGACTCTGTGCATCACCACTCACAGAGGGATATTTACCCCCAGCACTGCTGGGTCAAGTCACCTGCTGTGAGTGTGAGCTGCTGTGATGCTGTAGTGGCGATCAGAGCTGTCTTCCGTAGCAGTTTCAACCCGGTTCGACTCCTGGCCATCGCAAGGTCTATACAGAGTACACACCCAATTATTTATTTATTTATTTTACGGCTGAGATGGATTTAGGAGGTCACCTCCGAGTGTTAATTTTGTTTTTATTTTCATCGCAGGATCGAGAGGGGGGCAACGGGTTTGGGAAAGAGGAGGCCTTCAATCCAGCAGTGGATTGAGCCTGAGTGGTAATGGTGGTGATGATGATGATGATAACTGTGTCAACAGCAAGCTGCTCAACAGCAACAGCGACAGTGGTATAGTGGTGAGCATAGCTGCCTTCCAAGCAGTTGACCCGGGTTCGATTCCCGGCTGTCGCAGGGGTTATTTATTATTTTATTTTATTTGTCCGAGTTGAACTCAGATGGAGAGAGAGAGGGGGAGAGAGAGGTCACAGTGGGAGTCGCAGGAGCTGCTGCTGCTGCGGGTGGCCTCGTGCAAGGCGGCACAGCAAGTAGGACTCCCCATCCTGCGTCGTCATCAGCAGCCGCGATCAATCCACTGCTGGATGAAGGCCTGGTGACGTCACTTCACGAGCGGAGTTTTTGTCGATTGTACCACACACAGCTGATCTCCTGACTCCAGCTGTTAAAATAAATGAAAAAAACAACAACTCAGACTTGCGACAGCCGGGAATCGAACCCGGGTCAACTGCTTGGAAGGCAGCTATGCTCACCACTATACCACTGTCGCTGTTGCTGTTGCGCAGCTTGCTGTTGAGCAGCTTGCTGTTGAGCAGCTTGCTGTTGAGCAGCTTGCTGTTGAGCAGCTTGCTGTTGAGCAGCTTGCTGTTGAGCAGCTTGCTGTTGAGCAGCTTGCTGTTGACCCACTCATCATCAACATCATCATCAGCCACATCATTATCATCACCATCATCCATGCTCAATCCACTGCTGGATGAAGGCCTCTGCCATCCCTTTGCCAGGCGAGAGTGCAGCCCCACGAGGTCCCCGACCGCACGGCAGGGGCTGTGGAGGAGCGGACACGAGACGGAGCATCGCCAGACAGTCACGGATGATCATCATCACCATCACCACCACCATCATCATCACCATGATCATCACCATCACCATCATCACCACCATCATCACCATCATCATCATCGCCATCATCACCACCACCACGATCATCATCACCACCATCATCACCATCACCACCATCATCACCATCACCACCACCATCACCATCATCATCACCATCACCACCACTATCACCACCACCATCACCATCATCGCCATCACCACCACTATCACCACCATCACCACCATCATCACTATCATCACCACCACCATCACCACCACCATCACCACCACCATCACCATCATCGCCATCACCACCACTATCACCACCATCACCACCACCACCACCATCATCACCACCACCATCATCACCACCATCATCACCACCACCATCATCACCACCATCATCATCATCATCACCACCACCATCATCACGATCATCATCACGATCATCATCACCATCCATCACCACCATCATCACCATCATCACCATCATCATCACCATCATCATCATCACGATCATCACCATCATTATCATCACCACCATAATCATCACGATCGTCACCTTCAGCACCATCATCAACACCACCATCATTTTCATCACCGCCACCGTCATCATCACCACCACCATCCTCACCACCATCACTATCATTATCATCCCCGCCATCATCATCACGATCATCATCACGATCATCATCACCATCATCACCATCATCACCATCATCATCACCACCATCATCACCATCATCACCATCATCACCACCACCATCATCACCACCATCATCACCACCACCATCATCATCACCACCACCACCATCATCACCATCAGCGCCACCATCATCACCATCATCAACACCACCATCATCACCACCATCACCATCATTATCATCACCGCCATCATCATCACGATCATCATCACGATTATCATCACCATCATCACGATCATCATCACCACCATCATCACCATCATCACCACCACCACCACCATCATCACGATCAACATCACGATCATCATCACCACCATCATCACCATCATCAACATCACGATCATAACCATCATTATCATCACCACCATAATCATCAAGATCATCACCATCAGCACCACCATCATCACCACCACCACCGTCATCCCCATCAGCACCACCATCATCACCATCATCAACACCACCATCATCACCATCATCACCATCATTATCATCACCGCCATCATCATCACGATCATCATCACTATCATCATCATCATCATCATCACCACCATCATCACCATCATCACCATCATCACCACCACCACCATCATCACCATCATCACCACCACCATCATCACCACCATCATCATCACCACCACCACCACCACCATCATCACCATCATCACCACCATCATCACCACCACCATCATCACCACCATCATCACCACCACCACCATCATCACGATCATCATCACGATCATCATCACCACCATCATCACCATCACGATCATCACCATCATGATTATCACCACCATAATCATCAAGATCATCACCATCATCATCACTATCATCAACACCACCATCATTTTCATCACCGCCACCATCACCACCATCACCACCACCACCACCATCATCACCACCATCACCACCACCATCACCACCATCATCATCATCACCACCATCATCATAACCACCATCATCATCATCACCACCACCATCACCACCACCACCATCATCATCACCACCACCACCATCATCATCACCATCACCACCACCATCACCACCACCATCACCTCCATCATCATCATCACCACCATCATCATCACTACCACCACCACCATCACCACCATCATCATCATCACCACCATCATTATCACGACCACAACCACCACCATCACCACCATCACCACCATCACCACCACCATCACCAGCACCATCACCATCACCACCACCATCACCAGCACCATCACCACCATCATCATCATCACCACCATCATCATAACTGTGTCAACGACAAGCTGCGCTTCAGCAACAGCGACAGTGGTATAGTGGTGAGCATAGCTGCCTTCCAAGCAGTTGACCCGGGTTCGATTCCCGGCTGGCGCAGTGGTTATTTATTATTTTAAATTTGTCCGAGTTGAACTCAGATGGAGAGAGAGAGAGGGGGGGAGAGAGAGGTCACAGTGGGAGTCGCAGGAGCTGCTGCCGCTACGGGTGGCCTCGTGCAAGGCGGCACAGCAAGTAGGACTCCCCATCCTGCGTCGTCATCAGCAGCCGCGATCAATCCACTGCTGGATGAAGGCCTGGTGACGTCACTTCACGAGCGGAGTTTTTGTCGATTGTACCACTCACAGCTGATCTCCTGAATCCAGCTGTTAAAATAAATATAAAAAAACAACAACTCAGACTTGCGACAGCCGGGAATCGAACCCGGGTCAACTGCTTGGAAGGCAGCTATGCTCACCACTATACCGCTGTCGCTGTTGCTGTTGAGCAGCTTGCTGTTGACCCACTCATCATCAACATCATCATCAGCCACATCATTGTCATCACCATCATCCATGCTCAATCCACTGCTGGATGAAGGCCTCTGCCATCCCTTTGCCAGGCGAGAGTGCAGCCCCACGAGGTCCCCGACCGCACGGCAGGGGCTGTGGAGGAGCGGACACGAGACGGAGCATCGCCAGACAGTCACGGATGATCATCACCATCATCATCGCCATCATCATCATCACCACCACCATCATCACCATCATCATCACCACCACCACCACCATCATCATCACCACCATCATCACCATCATCATCACCATCATCATCACCACCATCATCACCATCATCACCACCACCACCATCACCATCATCACCACCACCATCATCACCACCATCATCATCACCACCACCACCATCATCACCATCACCATCATCACCACCATCACCATCATCACCACCACCATCATCACCACCATCATCATCACCACCACCACCATCACGATAATCATCACGATCATCATCACCACCATCATCACCATCACGATCATCACCATCATGATTATCACCACCATAATCATCAAGATCATCACCATCATCATCACTATCATCAACACCACCATCAATTTCATCACCGCCACCGTCATCATCACCACCACCTTCACCACTACCACCACCATCATCATCACCATCACCACCACTATCACCACCATCACCACCACCACCAGCACTATCAACACCACCATAATCACCACCATCACCACCATCATCATCACCACCATCACCACCACCATAATCACCAGCACCATCACCACCACCAGCACCATCACCACCACCACCATAATCATCACCACCACCATCACCACCACCACCACCATCATCACCATCATCACCATCATCGCCATCACCACCACTATCACCACCACCATCACCACCCTCAGCAGCAGCAGCAGCCTCGAGTCACTCGGCGAGTCTCTCACGGGCTCTGTGCATCACCACTCACAGAGGGATATTTACCCCCAGCACTGCTGGGTCAAGTCACCTGCTGTGAGTGTGAGCTGCTGTGATGCTGTAGTGGCGATCAGAGCTGTCTTCCGTAGCAGTTTCAACCCGGTTCGACTCCTGGCCATCGCAAGGTCTATACAGGGTACACGCTTATTATTTATTTATTTATTTTACTGCTGAGAGAGGAGGGGGGGAGGAGGGAGGGGGGGAGAGGAGGGAGGGGGGGAGAGAGGAGAGAGGAGGGGGGGGAGAGAGCAGGAGGGGGGGAGAGAGGAGGGGGGGAGGAGAGAGGAGGGGGGGAGAGAGGAGGGGGGGGAGGAGGGGGGGGAGAGAGGAGGAGGGGGGGAGAGAGAGGGGGGAGAGAGGAAGGGGGGGAGAGAGGAGAGAGGAGGGGGGGGAGGAGGAGGGGGGGAGAGAGCAGGAGGGGGGGGAGAGAGAGGGGGGGAGAGAGGAGGGGGGGGGAGAGAGGGGGGGGGGAGGAGGGGGGGAGGGAGAGGGGGGGGAGCAGGAGGGGGGAGAGACGGAGCTTCGCCAGACAGTCACGGATGATCATCATCACCACCATCACCACCACCATCATCACCACCATCAACATCATCACCACCACCATCATCATCACGATCATCATCACCATCACCACCATCATCACCATCATCATCACCACCACCATCATTTTCATCACCGCCACCGTCATCATCACCACCACCATCATCACCACCATCACTATCATTATCATCACCGCCATCATCATCACGATCATCATCACGATCATCATCACCGTCATCACCATCATCATCACCACCACCACCACCATCATCACCATCATCACCACCATCATCACCACCACCATCATCACCACCACCATCATCATCACGATCATCATCACGATCATCTCCACCATCATCACCATCACGATCATCACCATCATTATCATCACCACCATCACCATCATCACCACCATCATCACCACCATCACCACCATCACCATCATCACCACCATCACCATCATCACCACCCTCAGCAGCAGCAGCCTCGAGTCGCCCGACGAGTCTCTCACGGACTCTGTGCATCACCACTCACAGAGGGATATTTACCCCCAGCACTGCTGGGTCAAGTCACCTGCTGTGAGTGTGAGCTGCTGTGATGCTGTCGTGGTGAGCATCAGAGCTGCCTACCGAGTCGTTCACCCGGGTTCGACACCTGGCCATCGCAAGGTCAATACAGGGTAGACACTTTATTATTCATTCATTTATTTTACAGCTGAGATAGGAGGGCAGAACACTTTGGAATTAAAAGAGTTTCAAAACCAATGCCATAGATTATTATTAAAGACAATGCATACATAAGTAATAATAAACTATTATACTGATCTACTGACACTGGTAGTGCGACTAGGCCATAAAGATGGCTGCTGTCTCTGCTGTTGGCCAATCGGTTTCCAAAGACAACGCCACGTGACATTATAGTTAGATTATTATTCTTGGTTCTTTCGGTAAAGTCACGTAGAAGGGAAGCAATAAAATAATAAAAATATAAAACAATACAATTATCACGACGTTTCGACTGCAACACAAGAAGCAATCATCACATTTTCTTGCTGTGGTTTTCACACCTGATGATGATTGCTTGTGTAGAGGTGTTAACTACGCGCTGTTGCATAACCCGCGTTGCCACCAGGGCGGTGCAGCATTACCCCTGGGTACAACGGTTGGGGTCAGTCGAGGTGAAACGGATCGTGGCCAGGGTTTGGTGCGAACCAATCAGACGGTTCCACGTGGGAATGTATGATTGGTTCTACCTGGCCACGAAGGGGTATAAGACGGGTGACCCAACGGACCTCGAGGAGTTCTCTCCCTGCACGAAGATAGAAGACTGGGCTGAAGCCTAGCTAGGACCCTGGACCAGCCTCCCAGCCCTTCTAAGGGCTAAGGCTCGGCATACCCAGTGGTCAGGACCCACCGGGCCAGCGGTGGGTCAGATAGCCTCCCCTAGGTCCTAGCCGGAGGACTAGGATAGTGGTAGACGTGTGAGTCCCGCCAAGTCCGGAGGTTGTACCTCCTTAGGTATCAAGGAGGTTAGCGGTAGACGTGTGAGTCCCGCCAAGTCCGGAGGCTGTGCACCTCCTTAGGTATCAAGGAGGTTAGCGGTAGACGTGTGAGTCCCGCCAAGTCCGGAGGCTGTGCACCTCCTTAGGTATCAAGGAGGTTAGCGGTAGACGTGTGAGTCCCGCCAGGTCCGGAGGCTGTACCTCCCTAGGGTATCGGGTGAGGGGACCGAATATCCCTCTGTGTGTGTTAAGCGATGTATAAGGAAATAATACAATAAACAGAGTGTGCCTCCATAAGAAGTCTGCTCGTCCTTACAACACTACACTTGTGTTGCGGTCGAAACGTCGTGATGATTTTGTTGTTTTATATTTTTATTATTTTATTGTTTCCCTTCTATGTGGTGACTTTACCGAAAGAACGAAGAATATGAATCCCTGCAGTCACGAAAGCTTTAAATCAAAAGTTACATTATTATTAAAGGTAGGCCTCGGCAAGGTAAGATAAAAGGCAAAAACAACGAGCCTACCGTTACCCTACCTTCTACCCTTACCCCATACAAAGTACCAGATTACAGGGTAATTACTGGGGTACTACTACACGTGAAAAAGGTTTATAACAGGTAAATGCTAGGTAGAGCGCTTTATTCATATAGAATACTCTCAATGATTCCAATTTACACGCTTTCTTTAAACTCTGTCTGTTGTTGATGTTGTATCCTCAAATCTTGTAACTCAATTTAAACCCACTTACCAATGTGGTTTCGACTGCAAACTTGGTATACGTATGTCATACTGATAACAATACTATATTCTATCATTAAAAATAAAATACAAATATTTGTAAACATTATTTTTTATGTGTTTATGTTTCGGCTTGGGTCTAATTATCCACGGTCAACTGACGTTGGCTGTGATTGGCCACGGCCCCCCTTACGTTGTGGCGAGCTTCGGGGCCACTTCCTCGAGTCGTGGAGTTCTGAGATTACTAGTACATTTCTTAAAAGCGTGTTTTAAAAAAAAGTTTCGTTTAAAATATTACTTATTAAATGGAGGCCACGGACTGCACCACGGAGCTTTTAGCGGTAAACAAGGCACCGTATTTACCGGGTAATTCATCCGCGCTACCTTTACCCTACCCTTTACCTTACCGCTTGGGATGTCGACAACTTTACCCTTACGTTGCCGAGGCCTAATAAAAGACAATGCATATATTACCAGAGTGTGTGTTTGTTTGCATGTTCGCCACAAGTACCGCGTGCGGTTAATGCAGTCACTTGATTCCTTGCAAAAGGTTTGTGTTTGGTGTTCGAGCATCTGAACACAACGCCCGTTTTATTATGGCCAGGAGGGGTAAGAAACGATTCATATTTTTTTTTCATACTTTGATAATGGCAAAAAAAAGGGTCCCGTTTTGTAATACGCCTTTCTAGTCGTGGCCTAACACACATTAATGTCGAAATGTGAGAATAGGGTTTACCCTTTCTGGCAATAAAACAGGTGGTACTCTTTGGTTCTATTCGGTAAAGTCACGTAGGTAAAAAATAAAACAACAAAAAAATCACGACGTTTCGGCCACAACACAAGCGGCCTTCATCAGGTGAAGGGACCGTGCTGTCACGAGGACAGCGCTGGGGAATCTTTTTTTCTGCAAAGGGCCATTTGGATATTTGTAACATCATTCGCGGGCCATACAAAATTATCAACTTAAAAATTAGCCGGTCATATTTGGTCAAACATTTCATTGACTCGCCCCTAATGCGATGGCTGGAACAGACCAAATGATTTCGCGGGCCTTGTACGGCCCGCGGGCTGGAAATCACCCCACCGCTGTCAGTTAAGATGTTAAAACACCAAACTGAAACCTTTTGCAATGAATCACGTCACTGCATTGGCCACACGCGGTGCTTGTGGTGAGCATGCAAACAAAATAAACCACGCTCTGGTTGATGCAGTGACACCACGATTCCTTGCAAACGGTTTCAGTTTGGTGTTTTAACATCTTAACACAATGCCAGAAAGCGTAAACCCTATTCTGATATGTTGATACTGGCAAGGGAGGTCCCATGATGGAGCTGCTCACCCCTGAGCTCTCAATGTCCTGAGAGTGGCGTTGTCTTGATCTGAAGCTTTCGTGACCGCAGGAATCAATACTCTCTGGTTCTTTCGCTAAAGTCACGTCGGTAGAAAAAAATTAACAAGAGAAAACACGACGTTTCGGTCGCTACACAAGCATCCGTCTTCAGGTGTCACGTAGATAGAAAAAGATTAACAAAAGAAAACACGACGTTTCGGTCGCTACACAAGCGTCCGTCCTTCATTTCGCAACACCTGAAGACGGACGCTTGCGTTGCGACCGAAACGTCGTGTTTTCTCTTGTTATATTTTTTTTCTACCTACGTGACTTTACCGAAAGAACCGGAGGGTATGGTGGCAATCGTCTTCGTGCTGTTCACCTTTCGGCGCCGTCCTCTGGTCTAACACCGTTTTGAGACTCGGCTCTAAAGAAAGCCGTCTCTGGTGTGGGCCAATCAGTTTCAGAGACAATGCATCTCCATAAATGAACCTGACGCCGGGACCCCCGGGGCCCCCCGAATAAACGGCAGTCAAAAATCGCAATTGACTAATTTATTTCTGGCGACTCCCTCCCACCGCGTGCACAACAAACGCCCCGATCCGCCTGGCGCGGGATCGTTCTGTCGTCACGTCCCGTCCCAGCGCAGCGGCGAGGACGGATGCGCACAGGAGCTGAACAAGCGAATGCGTTCCATGCTCGGGTTATGTGCCGGGGTCATGACGAACCTTATCCATTGCTGTTCAAACTTCCTACACGACTTCAGTCCTTTGTTTGCCACAACGGTTTTGCATAACACAGCGAAATCGCTCTCTTGTCTTCAACAGATTCTCCCCGCGGAGGGAGCTGGTAGTAGGAACGTTGGGTTGCTCGGTCAGTGGCCAGGGTCAACGGCACCACGTGGTGCGTTCCGCACAAATATTGCCGACTGTGAGGGCGGGCACAAGCCGGCGTGAGTAGGTTAAACGTTTTAGTTTTATAAGGGCACCACGGGGTGACCAGCCCCTCCCCACCCAGCCCCACCCCCACCCAGCCCCACCCCTCCCACCCCCCACCCAGCCCCACCCCTCCCACGTGGACAGACATCCACAGACATACACAACAATTAATCCCCTGCCTCCTGTGAGAATTAATCCCGGTTGGGCTTCCAGTCCACTACGTTTCCTACCAGTATTATTATTATTATTATTTGTGACCTTCCAATGTCTAGCAGCCAGAATCAATCGATGACGATCATATTACCTGCAGAGGGTTAACAGATGAGATGCATTGCACCGTTAATTCCTCCTGTTTGACAATACTTCTCTTGTCCGTATGCATCTGTGCAGATATTTTTTTTTTTGCTGGTTAAGCCAAAGCCCCCCGCACACCGCTCATATCAGTGCGGATAAGAGGAGCGGCGACCCACTGCTCTGTAGAGTAACATTGATACAAACGCTTGTTACGATGTGAACGGCACATTGAAAACGCGTCCTATTATACTGTGCTGTTGACAAAGTGTGTTCACAGATCCACACCGAGAAACGCGATGACTGACGGAGGGGGTGTGCGCATTTAAAATAGAGAGGCACTGCAGGGTAAGGGGCCGTCCATAAATGACGTCACGCGATTTTGGAGGATTTTTGACTCCACCCCCCCCTCTCTCTCTCTTCGTCACACGACGTCACAAAAAGTCAGACCCCCCCACCCCCTAAAATATGACGTCACAAAGCTCTGCCCTCCCACGTGGTGTGAGCGAGTAGCAATAAAAATAAAACACGCTTCAAATCGCTTTAAACTATTGTTTGTCATTGTAGTGCGTGTTTAACGCGGCGCTGCAACTCTGATGTTGCAGGAGACAAACATTTATTTGAAAAAAAAAGTCCATTCAATTAAGTAGAACGTGTGTTGTCTATATTTATTTATTTAAAGCTGCGCATTTTTACGTGACGTCACATTTCTCAAACACTCCCCCTCCTCTAGGTGCGTGACGTCATTTATGGACGTTTCATTATGGCCAGAAAGGGGTCAGACCTCGTCTGACACGTGTTAGTGTATACGGGTTGAACAAACACATCCGCAGACCCCCCCTCCTCCCGCTAGGTGCATTGTTCCCGTTCCGAGAACAATAACACGAATGGGCAACTTCCCCTTCTGCCTCGATGTGAAGATGAAAAATCCCCACCACCGTCCGCCAATAGCCTGAAACAAGTTAAATTGGTGCAAATGTTATCACGGAGAGCCACACTATACCGAGACAGCCGCGACCGCTAAAGACAAAGGTCCCCCGTGTAGCCTCAAGCAGACTGCAGGGGCAAGTGCTGTTAGCGAGTAGCAGCAGTGTCTATGAACACACAAAGACAAAGGTCCCCCGTGTAGCCTGTGACAGACTCCTGGGGCAAGTGCTGTTAGCGAGTAGCAGCAGCGCCTATGAACACACAAAGACAAAGGTCCCCCGTGTAGCCTGTAACGGACTGTAGGGGCAAGTGCTGTTAGCGAGCAGCACCTATGAAAGCCGTAACGTCACACCAGGGGGTGGGTGGCCAGCACCACGCGGTCCACGCCCGGCCGCCTTTGTCTCC
The DNA here is from genome assembly GCF_010993605.1 of Petromyzon marinus. Lineage (NCBI taxonomy): Eukaryota > Metazoa > Chordata > Hyperoartia > Petromyzontiformes > Petromyzontidae > Petromyzon > Petromyzon marinus. The sequence continues at coordinate 589,074 of NC_046134.1, read as the reverse complement.
CCGGTGGCGATATTTACTACACACTGCCACACCAGGTACTCATTTGAAGCTGAGTCTACCTAGGGGAGGCCCAGGACCGGTTCAGATAATTGTCACCGGCGTTGGCCGTGAGCGGGAATAGAACTCGGGTCGCCGGGTTCGTAGCGTAGCGCGCTACCCACTGCACCACCCGCTACAATACCGCAACCGCTCCCCTCCCCACTCCACCCCATCAAAGCGTGGAAATCTCTCGCGTGCAGGATTTCGTCAGCGTTGAGAAGAAGCCACAACAATGACATGGCTTGCATCGCCACGGTCATCATCATCGGCAGCAGCGGCGGTGTTAACTACCTCGCCCGGTGTGCAGGAGGTCGTGGGTTCGATCCCGACCCTGACGATGCCTGCTGCTGTAGATTTGGAGTCTGCGTCTCTCTCATCATCATCATCATCACGGTGGCTATGAGATGTTAACTACCTCGTCTGGTACGCAGGAGGTCGTAGGTTCGATCCCGACCCTGACGATGCCTGCTGCTGTATATGTGTAGTCTGCGTCTCTCTCTCTCTCATCATCATCACGGTGGCTATGAGATGTTAACTACCTCGCCCGGTGTGCAGGAGGTCGTGGGTTCGATCCCGACCCTGACGATGCCTGCTGCTGCTGTAGATTTGGAGTCTGCGTCTCTCATCATCATCACCATCACGGTGGCTAGGAGATGTTAACTACCTCGCCTGGTGTGCAGGAGGTCGTGGGTTCGATCCCGACCCTGACGATGCCTGCAGCTGTATATCATCATCATCACCACGTGGAAATGTATAGCAGCAGCCAAATGACTCTAAAAGACGCGATGTTGATTATGAATGTGGAGGGAAAAAACAGAGGACTCGGGAGGCAAATCTACGCAACCCACGGGGAGAGAGAGAGACGCAAACTCCAAATCTACAGCAGCAGCAGGCATCGTCAGGGTCGGGATCAAACCCACGACCTCCTGCACACCAGGCGAGGTAGTTAACATCTCATAGCCACCGTGATGATGATGATTAGAGAGACACAAAATCCAAATCTACAGCAGCAGGCATCATCAGGGTCGGGATCGAACCCACGACCTCCTGCACACCAGGCGAGGTAGTTAACATCTCATAGCAACCGTGATGATGATGATGAGAGAGAGAGACGCAGACTCCAAATCTACAGCAGCAGGTATCGTCAGTCGAGATCGAACCCACGACCTCCTGCACACCAGGCGAGGTAGTTAACATCTCATAGCCACCGTGGCGCTCAACTTGCCCCAATGGTCTGTCGAGGCTATACGGGGGGGGATATTTTTTCTTTGGTGTTAAGCTGCCAGCGGGCGAGAGATTTGACCAATTCTTGGTAAGGGAGAGGAGGTGGGTTGGAGGGGAGGGGGGGGATTCCCGTGGGGGGGGGGGGACAGCGTGGGGACAGCGCGTGGGTGTGGAGAGCGCGAGCCGTGAGATGTGATGGGGAAGTGACGGATTTAGAAACTGAATCTCTGCAAATAAAGTCTGTGTGTGTGTCTGTGTGTGTCTGTGTGTGTGTTTGGGTGTGTGTGTCTGTTTGTGTGTGTCTGTGTGTGTGTCTGTGTGTGTGTCTGTGTCGGTGTGTGTCTGTGTGTGTGTCTGTGAGTGTGTATCTGTGTGTCTGGGTGTGTGTCTGTGTGTGTGTCTGTGAGTGTGTCTGTGTGTGTGTCTGTGTGTGTGTCTGTGTGTCATCGGTGAGCTCCTCCGGCAGGCAAGGCTGCGATGGCTGGGTCATGTAGCCCGCATGCCCAGCCACCGCATGCCGAAACAGCTTTCGATCGGCCGGATCGAGGGGGTTAAACGGGCTTTCGGCACGGGCTAGAGAAGAGATGGAGTGATGTGGTACAGGAGGACGTGGAGCTGAATGAACTTGCCGATGACTGGTACCAGCGGTGTCAAGATCGGCCTCTGTGGAGGAGGCTCGTGAAGGACGCTACTGGGCAGTTGGAGGCAGTCGCCCTCCAACAACAACGGAGGGCGGAGGAGCGACGCTCACAACAACGAGCGGAGCGCCGGGTGGCTAAAGCACAGCAGTTTGGCAGGGGGCACAGGTGGTGCATCAGCCAGTCATCTTAGTCAGTCGACCCGTGGCACTTGGGTCTGCCCCGTGACCTCCTGCCCGCGGGCGTTCGACACTTCACGTGGCCTCAAGGTGCACATGGCCTGGCACAAGCGTCGTGGTGACGTCACCGCCACTTAGTGGCGATTGGCGGTTGTTGTTGTCTGCGTGTGTCTGGGTGTGTGTGTCTGTGTGTGTCTGGGTGTGTGTGTCTGTGTGTGTCTGGGTGTGTGTGTCTGTGTGTGTGTCTGTGTGTGTGTCTGTGTGTGTGTGTGTGTCTGGGTGTGTGTGTGTGTATCTGGGTGTGTGTCTGGGTGTGTATGTGTCTGTGTGTGTGTCTGACAGAGTTGCCCGTCCGGCACCTCCTAGCGGTGCCGGACGGGCAACTCTGTCGTGGACAGTGCTGTGGGGAGAGGGTCAATTCCGATTGGCTCCTCCCCTCATGGCGTCTGTGTCCACCACAGGGGCTAAACGGGGGCTCTGGACGGGTGCGAGGGGCTGGCCACCCCTCCACCTTAAAAAATTTACCACTAAACCACGTCTAAAATATCTAACTAATAAGCTTGTGCCGGAGGCCCCGAGGGGCCAGGCGTCTATGACATCTCCTGGCCAAACCCCAATTGGCGGAGCCAGGAGATTAAATCTCTACCCTCGGGGCTCCTCCAGAAACAACGAAAAGCCACTTTGTGTGGCCACGTGGAATGTTCGAACGCTCACTGCGGAGGAGAGGCTGCCACTCCTCTGTCGGGAGCTGGACCGGTAACGCCTGGATCTCTGTGGCATTCAGGAGGTCCGGTGGACTGGTTCTGGCTCCTGCCACCATGAGGGGTCGACAGTCCTCTACTCGGGGCAGCAGACTGCCAAACAACAGGGTGTGGCTCTTCTTTTGAACAAAAGAATGAAGGGGGCGTGGGAGCGTGGCAGTGAGGTGTGGGAAGCTGTAAGCCCCAGGCTACTTTAGGCTCGCCTTCCCATCAATCGGAGGCGAGGAGTGGTGGAAGTGGTTACTTATGCCCCCACCGAAGATGAACATCCGTGGAGGGATGCAGGCAAAGCCGATGAGTCAGATGCCTTCTATGACCTCCTGTCACAGGTGCTGGCTAAAGTGGCCCCTCGGGATAGAGTCATCTTGTTGGGTGACTTCAATGCCCGAGTTGGTCATGATGCTAACACCTGGACTGGAGTGATTGGAGGGCATGGGCCAGATCAGCTCAATAACGACGGTAGGAGGCTGCTAGATTTTTGTGCAGCCCATGGGCTTGTAATCACCAGCACGCTGTTGCGGCATCGGCGCATCCACACAACATCATGGATGCATGCCGGGTCCAAGCAAGAACATCTGCTGGACCACATAGTGACGGACCAGCGGATGCGAGCCCATGTCCTTAACACCAGGACCTACCGTGGAGCTGATCTGCCCTCTGACCATCGACTTGTCATCTGTAAGATGCGCCTGCCATGCTTCCACTCCGGTGGTGGGTGTACACCCAGGACCCCATTCCAACCGAAAGTGGCCTGGTCTCAGTTATCTGATGAAAGTTGTAAGCGAGAATTTCATCATCGCCTGCGGCTGGGGTTGGCATCGTCCCCCACTCCTACTGATGTCGAGGGTAAATGGGCGAGGTTTAGGACTGTCACTCATGCAGCTGCAATGGATGCTTTGGGTACGCGGTCCAGACCTCCCCAGAGACCCTGGCTGACAGAGGAGGTGTTCAGGATGGTTGAGAAAAAGCGACAGGCCCACTGTCATCGGCTACAGAATCCCACGTCAGAGAATGAGGAGGCTTACCGTAGCCTTCACTCGGAGGTTCGGAGAGCCGTGAGGCGCTGCAAGGATGGGTGGTGGTCGCGGGTTTCTGAGGAGATGGAGTCTGCCTCAGTGGCCCGCGATCATAAATCTCTATTTAACTCCATCAAAAAAGTAACCTGCAGCGCCACACCTATTTCCATCATTAGGGGAAAAACGGTGATCCAATCTCTGACCCCCAGGGACAGGTTTGCAGATTTGCTGAGCATTTCTGTGAGGTCCTGGGGGAGGGAAAATCCCTTAGCCAAAAAACATCGTGGCACAAAGTGAGGATGACCCTGCTGAGGCTGCGGTGCCTCAAATATTGGAAGAAGTCACCCCCTGTGAGTGGCTGGCTGAAGTGCCATATGTTGAGGAAGTACTGAGGGCAATCCGGAATCTGAGACCAGGAAAGGCACCGGGGAAAGATGATCTCCCAAGCGAAATGCTGAGGGAGGGTGGCGTTTGTGCACAGACTGCCCTATATGACATCATAACAACAGTCTGGACCACTTGCCGGGTTCCGCAGGATTGGAAGGATGCCCTGGTGGTCCCCCTCTTTAAGAAGGGGGACCGCACAGACTGTAACAACTACAGAGGCATCTCACTCCTCAGTGTGCCAGGAAAGGTCCTGGCAAGGATTATTCAACATCGCCTTGCCAGGCACGCTGAGGAGAGGCTTGCGGAGGCCCAATGCGGTTGCAGGAAAGGGCGGTCATGCACAGATGCCATTATTTCTGTCCGTCTGCTACAGCAGAGGTGTAGGGAATTCCAGCAAGACCTACATCTCTGTTTTATTGACCTGGTCAAGGCCTATGATACCATCAGTAGGCCTGGGCTCTGGGTTGTTCTTCGTGCTTTTGGAGTACCTGACCCTCTGCTCACGATCATTAAGGACCTTCATGATGGTGAGCAGGCCCGGGTAAAACTCCGTGGCCGGGAGTCAGAGCCATTCCCTGTACACCTTGGGGTGCGACAGGGATGTCCTCTGGCTCCTACATTATTTAACATCTATTTTGACCACGTAGTTCGTGAAGCCTTCAATAGCTGTACCGGGGGAATCTCCATATGGTACAGATATAATGGGAGGCTGATCGATGCCCGGGCGCGGACAAGGGATGGTTCCGTATTGCTCAACCACGTTATGTATGCCAATGATTTGGTAATAGCTGCTCATTCAGAGGAGGAGTTGGAGACGCTGCTGCTGAGACTGGAGCGTGCCACGAAGAGATGGGGCCTTACCATCAGCCCCACCAAAACTAAGCACCTGCCTGGGTATTTTGTACCATCGGACACTCCACCCCCACAACTCCCAATCGGTGATGGGGCAGTTGTGGAGACAGTGGAGAGTTTCCCATACCTGGGCAGTGTGCTTATGACTGGCTCCAGTTTAACAGCAGAGGTCTCACTCCGAATCAGTCGAGCGGCAATATCTTTTCATCGGTTGCGTAACGCTGTGTGGAAGCTACCTGGTCTGTCGCTCCGTACTAAGCTTCAGGTCTTCTCGGCCACGGTCATTCCCTCCCTTCTCTACGCTTGCGAAACGTGGACCCCCCTAATGGAACATCTTTGCCGGTTAGAAACATTTAGGCTGGCCTGCCTACGATCCATCCTGGGTTTAACCAGACTGGATTGTGTGAGGAGCTCCCAAATCCTTGAAAGATCTGGGCAAGGTCCCATCGGTGAGCTCCTCCGGCGGGCAAGGCTGCGATGGCTGGGTCATGTAGCCCGCATGCCCAGCCACCGCATGGCGAAACAGCTTTTGTTCGGCCGGATTGAGGGGGCTTAGCGGGCGCGGCACGGGTTAGAGAAGAGATGGAGTGATGTGGTACAGGAGGACGTGGAGCTGAGTGGACTTGCCGATGACTGGTACCAGCGGTGTCAAGATCGGCCTCTGTGGAGGAGGCTCGTGAAGGATACTACTCGGCAGTTGGAGGCAGTCGCCCTCCAACAACAACGGAGGGCGGAGGAGCGACGCTCAGAACAAGGAGTGGAGCGCTGGGTGGCTAAAGCACAGCAGGTTGGCACAGTAGGGGGCACAGGTGGTGCATCAGCCAGTCATCTCAGTCAGTCGACCCGTGGCACCTGGGTCTGCCCCGTGACCTCCTGCCAGCGAGCGTTCGACACTTCACGTGGCCTCAGGGTGCACATAGCCTGGCACAAGCGTCGTGGTGACGTCACCACCACTTAGTGGCGAATGGCGGTTGTTGTTGTTGTGTTTGTCTGTCTGTGTGTGGCTGTGGGGAGCGGCATTGTGGGGGTAGCACGCTGCGCTACGAACCTGGCGACCCGAGTTCGATTCCCGCTCACGGCCAACACTAGTGACGATTATTTGAAACGGTCCCGGGCCTTCCCTAGGTCAACTCAGCCTAAAAGGAGTATCTGGTGCGGTGTGTAAACAACGCCACTGGGGAGACAAAGGCGGTCGGGCTTGGTGCTGGCCACCCACCCCCTCGTGTACCGTTCCGGCTTTCATAGGTGCTCGCTAACAGCACTTGCCCCTACAGTCTGCTATGGCTATTTGAGGGATCTTTGTCTTTGTATGTGTTAAGCACAGAGAGTTGGCACAGTAGGGGGGGCAAAGGTGGTGGTACATCAGCCAGTCATCTCAGTCAGTCGACCCGTGGCACCTGCTGGGTCTGCCCCGTGACCTCCTGCCGGCGGGCGTTCGACACTTCACGTGGCCTCAACGTGCACCTAGCCTGGCACAAGCGTCGTGGTGACGTCACCGCCACTTAGTGGCGAATGGCGGTTGTTGTTGTTGTCTGCGTGTGTGTGCATCTCCCTGTTTACCCAGGGAAACCCTTAGAGTCTCTTGCTTCTTATCCTACCGATGCTGCTGCTGCTGCAATTGAGTGATTTGCAGCAGGGTTTTTGATCAGCAATGGGATGCTGTTTTTGGCCGACACCGGCTACACTGTGGGCTTTGTTTTAACTGTGGGAGGACACCGGGAAACACAGAGGAAACCCCATGCAGAATAGGGGGAGGTCATACAGACTCATCTCACTCACTCTGTAGAACAGGGGGAGATCATACAAACTCCACTCACTCTGTAGAACAGGGGGAGATCATACAGACTCAAGTCACTCACTCTGTAGGACAGGGGGAGATCACACAAACTCCACTCACTCTGTAGAACAGGGGGAGATCATACAAACTCCACTCACTCACTCTGCAGAACACAGGGAGATCATACAAACTCCACTCACTCTGTAGGACAGGGGGAGATCATACAAACTCCACTCACTCTGTAGAACACGGGGAGATCATACAAACTCCACTCACTCTGTAGAACAGGGGGAGATCGCACAAACTCCACTCACTCACTCTGTAGAACACAGGGAGATCACACAAACTCCACTCACTCACTCTGTAGAACAGGGGGAGATCATACAGGCTCAACTCACTCACTCTGTAGAACAGGAGGAGAGCATACAAACTCTACTCACTCACTCTGTAGAACAGGGGGAGATCATACAAACTCCACTCACTCACTCTGTAGAACAGGGGGAGATCACACAAACTCCACTCACTCTGTAGAACACAGGGAGATGATACAAACTCCACTAACTCTGTAGAACAGGGGGAGATCATACAAACTCAACTTACTAACTTTGTAGAACAGGGGGAGATCACACAAATTCCACTCACTCACTCTGTAGAACAGGGGGAGGTCACACAAACTCCACTCACTCACTCTGCAGAACACAGGGAGATCATACAAACTCAACTAACTCTGTAGAACACAGGGAGATCACACAAACTCCACTCACTCTCACTCTGTAGGACAGCGGGAGATCATACAAACTCCACTCACTCACTCTGTAGAACAGGGGGAGATCATACAAACTCCACTCACTCTGTAGAACACAGGGAGATCACACAAACTCCACTCACTCACTCTGTAGAACAAGGGGAGGTCATACAAACTCCACTCACTCACTCTGTAGAACAGGGGGAGATCATACAAACTCCACTAACTCTGTAGAACAGGGGGAGATCATACCAGCTCAACTCACTAACTCTGTAGACAAGGGGAGATCATACAAACTCCACTCACTCACTCTGTAGGACAGGGGGAGATCACACAAACTCCACTCACTCTGTAGAACAGGGGGCGATCATACAAACTCCACTCACTCACTCTGTAGAACAGGGGGAGATCATACAAAATCCACTCACGCTCACTTTGTAGAACAGGGGGAGATCCTACAAACTCCACTCACTCACTCTGTAGACCAGGGGGAGATCACACAAACTCCACTCACTCTGTAGAACAGAGGGAGATCATACAAACACCACTCACTCTGTAGAACAGGGGGAGATCATACAAACTCCACTCACTGTAGAACAGAGGGAGATCACACAACCTCCACTCACTCACTCTGTAAAACAGAGGGAGATCACACAAATTCCACTCACTCTCACTCTGTAGAACAGGGGGCGATCACACAAACTCCACTCACTCTTTAGAACAGGGGGAGATCACACAAACTCCACTCACTCACTCTGTATGACAGGGGGAGATCATAGAAACTCCACTCACTCACTCAGTAAAACAGGGGGAGATCATACAAACTCCACTCACTCTGTAGAACAGGGGAAGATCATACAAACTCCACTCACTCACTGTAGAACAGAGGGAGATCACACAAACTCCACTCACTCACTCTGTAGAACAGAAGGAGATCATAGAAACTCCACTCACTCACTCTGTAGGACAGGGGGAGATCACACAAACTCCACTCACTCACTCTGTAAAACAGAGGGAGATCATACAAACACCACTCACTCTGTAGAACAGGGGGAGATCATTAAACTCCACTCACTCACTGTAGAGCAGAGGGAGATCACACAAACTCCACTCACTCACTCTGTAAAACAGGGGGAGACCACAAACTCCACTCACTCTCACTCTGTGGAACAGGAGGCGATCACACAAACTCCACTCAATCTCACTCTGTAGAACAGGGGGCGATCACACAAACTCCACTCACTCTGTAGAACAGGGGGAGATCACGCGAACTCCACTCACTCTGTTGAACAGAAGGAGATCATAGAAACTCCACTCACTCACTCTGTAGGACAGGGGGAGACCACACAAACTCCACTCACTCTCACTCTGTAGAACAGGGGGCGATCACACAAACTCTACTCACTCTGTAGAACAGGGGGAGATCACACAAACCCTACTCACTCTCACTCTGTAGAACAGGGGGCGATCACACAAACTCCACTCACTCTGTCGAACAGGGGGAGATCACACAAACTCCACTCACTCTTTAGAACAGGGGGAGATCACACAAACTCCACTCACTCACTCTGTATGACAGGGGGAGATCATAGAAACTCCACTCACTCACTCTGTAAAACAGGGGAAGATCCTACAAACTCCACTCCCTCTCACTCTGCAGAACAGGGGGCGATCACACAAACTCCACTCACTCACTCTGTAGGACAGAAGGAGATCATAGAAACTCCACTCACTCACTCTGTAGAACAGGGTTCGATCACACAAACTCCACTCACTCTGTAGAACAGGGGGCGATCACACAAACCCCACTCTGTAGAACATGGGGAGATCACACAAACTCCACTCACTCACTCTGTATGACAGGGGGAGATGATAGAAACTCCACTCACTCACTCTGTAAAACAGGGGGCGATCACACAAACTCCACTCACTCTGTAGAACAGGGGGAGATCACACAAACTCCACTCACTCACTCTGTATGACAGGGGGCGATCACACAAACCCCACTCACTCTGTAGAACAGGGGGCGATCACACAAACTCCACTCACTCTCTAGAACAGGGGGCGATCACACAAACTCCACTCACTCTGTAGAACAGGGGGAGATCACACAAACTCCTCTCACTCTGCAGAACAGGGGGCGATCACACAAACTCCACTCACTCTGTAGAACAGGGGGCGATCACACAAACCCCACTCACTCTCACTCACTCAGTCTCATGGCAGAACAACAGCCGCCGACTGTAAACTCGCGACTAGCGAGGACATCCTGTGCGACGCTGCACCACCACACCAGGCGCTCGCTCACAGGCAAACAGCGCGCGCACCGTCCCCACATTCCCCGGCACGCGGTGCAAGCTGCTTTGTACCGAGACATCTGCGTGGCCGGGCGTGCCAAACGCCGGCTCTTCTGGCTTACGCCCCGCGCGGGAATTGAGGCGCGCTCACTCTGAAAAGCGCGTTCGTGTCAACAAGTGAACCATCAACGACGTTTAGCAGAAACGCTCGCGGCATTTCCTGTAGGACACAAAGACAAAGCCCCCCCCCCCCAACCCTCCCTGGGGGAAGCCTTCAATGGGGATGTTGGGGCAAGTGCCGGTAAGTGAGCCGGAGTTCATCATCATCGTGTGGGAATCTACAGCAGCAGGCGTCGTCAGGGTCGGGATCAAACCCACGACCTCCCGCACACCAGGCGAGGTAGTCAACATCTCATAGCCACCGTGATGATGATGATGATGAGAGAGACACGCAGACTCCAAATCTACAGCAGCAGCAGACATCGTCAGGGTCGGGATCGAACCCACGACCTCCCGCACACCAGGCGAGGTAGTCAACATCTCATAGCCACCGTGATGATGATGATGATGAGAGAGACACGCAGACTCCAAATCTACAGCAGCAGCAGACATCGTCAGGGTCGGGATCGAACCCACGACCTCCTGCATATCAGGCGAGGTAGTCAACATCTCATAGCCACCGTGATGATGATGAGAGAGAGACGCAGACTCCAAATCTACAGCAGCAGCAGGCATCGTCAGGGTCGGGATCGAACCCCCGTGTAGCCTGTGACAGACTGTTGGGGCAAGTGCTGTTAGTAGCGAGTAGCAGCAGCGCATATGAACACAAAGACAAAGGTCCCCCGTGTAGCCTGTAACAGGCTGTTGGGGCAAGTGCTGTTAGCGAGTAGCAGCAGTTTCTATGAACACACAAAGATAAAGATCCCCCGTGTAGCCTGTGACAGACTGTTGGGGCAAGTGCTGTTAGTAGCGAGTAGCAGCAGCGCCTATGAACACAAAGACAAAGGTCCCCCGTGTAGCCTGTGACAGACTGTAGGGGCAAGTGCTGTTAGCGAGTAGCAGCAGTTTCTATGAACACACAAAGACAAAGATCCCCCGTGTAGCCTGTGACAGACTGTCGGGGCAAGTGCTGTTAGCGAGTAGCAGCAGCGCCTATGAACACACAAAGACAAAGATCCCCCGTGTAGCCTGTGACAGGCTGTTGGGGCAAGTGCTGTTTGCGAGCGCCTATGAAGGCTACCGGCGCTGTGGCACACGAGGGGATGGGTGGCCAGCAGCACCACCACGCCCCGTCCGCCTTTGTCTCCCCCAGTGGGGACGTTTACTAGACACCGCACCAGGCACCACTCATTAATATTTTTTTTCTTACAAGGCTGAGTCGACCTAGGGGAGAGGCCCTGGAGCGGTTCCGATACAATCGTCACTCATCGCTGCCGGTGGCCGCGATCGGGAATCGAACTCGGGTTTCTGACGGGTTCCCCGCAGCGCTGCGCTAACCGCTGCGCCACCACTCCCCACCCCCCTCTCTTCCCCCCTCCTCCCCCCTCCTCCTCCTCCCCCTCCCTGCCACCCCCACACCCAAAAGTCGCCGCTTTCACGCGAATTTCATTTTTCTTCCGTTTCCCGGGAAGGAAGCCACAGATACACACGGGAGGGGACTTTCTGTTGAGACCCCGGGTGTGCTGGGAAACCAAACGAGCCGCCTCCTCCTCGTCCCCCTCCTCCTCCTCCACCTCCTCTCGCGCCGCTGTTGAGACTCGATGGAGATCGGTGGAGGGGGAGGGAGGGGAGGGGGGCAGAGGATGTCACGGCGAGAGGGACCTATAAAGCGAGGGGCAATCTCCCACCAGAACCCCACTTGTGGCTCGAGTCACTCTCTACAAGTCTCTCTCCATCTCTCCAAGTCTCTCCATCTCTCTCTCTCTCTACAAGTCTCTCCATCTCTCTCTCCAAGTCTCTCCATCTCTCTCTCTCTACAAGTATCTCCATCTCTCTCTCTTTCTCCATCTCTCTCTCTCCAAGTCTCTCCATCTCTCTTTCTCTGCTCCTCTCTCCATCTCTCTCTACAAGTCTCTCCATCTTTCTCTCTCTCCAAGTCTCTCCATCTCTCTCTCTCTCCATCTCTCTCTCCAAGTCTCTCCATCTCTCTCTCTGCTCCTCTCTCTCTCTCTCCATCTCTCTCTCTACAAGTCTCTCCATCTATCTCTCCATCTCTCTCTCTCTATCTCTCTCTCCAAGTCTCTCCATCTCTCTCTGCTCCTCTCTCTCTCTCCATCTCTCTCTCCAAGTCTCTCCATCTCTCTCTCTCCATCTCTCTCGCTCCATCTTTCTCTCCAAGTCTCTCCATCTCTCTCCAAGTCTCTCCATCTCTCTCTCTCTCTCCATCTCTCTCGCTCCATCTCTCTCTCTCTCCAAGTCTCTCCATCTTTCTCTCTCTCCAAGTCTCTCCATCTCTCTCTCTCTCTCCATCTCTCTCGCTCCATCTCTCTCGCTCCATCTCTCTCTCTCTCCAAGTCTCTCCATCTCTCTCTCTCCAAGTCTCTCCATCTCTCTCTCTCCAAGTCGCTCCATCTTTCTCTCCAAGTCTCTCCATCTCTCTCCAAGTCTCTCCATCTCTCTCTCTCTCTCCATCTCTCTCGCTCCATCTCTCTCCAGCCCTGCGACTTCTCCTTCCCAAGACGACGATGAACGTGAAGGCGACTCTCCTGCTCGCACTGCTGTGCCTGGCTCTGTTCCACGAGACGTGCGGTAAGTGCACACACGGGGGAGCTCTGTAAACTAAAACTAAACTAGTTTAACACGTAGGCTTTCGCGAACAATATTATTGATAATAAAGGTTTTTGGGTTAGATCGCGTTTATTTATAAATGTATCGCAACCCTCCACCACCCGACACGGCCAATCAGCAAAAAAAGTGTCACGTTGACAAAAGACAAATAATTCACTACTTTAGCCCACCGGTGTGTTGAAGAGTGAATCCACAACATTTACAGTTTGAGTACGACGTTTCGCTGGTAATTACATCCAGCATCATCGGGCAATTCACCAGAATTGTAAAGCCCTCGCTTGCTCCCGGTTTTATATAGAGCAGCAGGGTGACGTCATCACTTAACTCATATCAGGTGCAGAGATTAGAGGCGGAGGGGGGTATTGTAATTATATAATCGATTAGTAATCAGTCATTGGTTATGATTAGTAATGAGTTGTAGATTAGTAATTCTTTAATCAAAATGTAATGTGTATTATTTAATAATACGCTTCCAGGCCGCACTAAGCCTGTAGCTGTCAGAGCGATTAAAGTTATTCTTGTTCCTCTCAATTTCAATAGCAAAGACTAATTAGAGAGACACGTGACCACGGGGAGAGAGAGACACGTGACCACGGGGAGAGAGAGACACGTGACCACGGGGAGAGAGAGACGTGACCACGGGGAGAAAAATCTCAGTGACCACGGGAAGAGAGAGACACGTGACCACGGGGATAGACAGACACGTGACCACGGGGATAGACAGACACGTGACCACGGGGAGAGACAGACACGTGACCACGGGAAGAAAAATCTCCGTGACCACGGGGAGAGAGAGACACGTGACCACGGGGAGAGAGAGACACGTGACCACGGGGAGAGACAGACACGTGACCGCGGGGAGAGAGAGACACGTGACCACGGGGAGAGAGAGACACGTGACCACGGGGAGAAAAATCTCAGTGACCACGGGAAGAGAGAGAAACGTGACCACGGGGAGAGACAGACACGTGACCACGGGGAGAGACAGACACGTGACCACGGGGAGAGAGAGACACGTGACCACGGGGAGAGAGAGACACGTGACCACGGGGAGAAAAATCTCAGTGACCACGGGAAGAGAGAGACACGTGACCACGGGGAGAGACAGACACGTGACCACGGGTAGATAAAGACACGTGACCACGGGGAGAGAGAGAGAGAGAGAGACGCAGACTCCAAATCTACAGCAGCAGCAGGCGTCAGTGTCGGGGTCGAACCCACGACCTCCTGTATACCAGGCGAGGTAGTTAACATCTCCTGTGCCACGACCACCTGTACACCAGGCGAGGTAGTTAACATCTCCTGTGCCACGACCACCTGTACACCAGGCGAGGTAGTTAACATCTCCCTGTGCCACGACCACCTGCACACCAGGCGAGGTAGTTAACATCTCCTGTGCCACGACCACCTGCACACCAGGCGAGGTAGTTAACATCTCCTAGCCACGACCACCTGCACACCAGGCGAGGTAGTTAACATCTCACAGCCACTGTCCACACAAATGATAGCCGCCCAACGAAGTGGCTTTATCGCCATCGTCATCATCGCCGTCACGTGGACGTTGACAGCCAGCGAAACAATCCTCGTGTTCCCACATCAATCTCAATGCGCGTCTCTGAACGTGTAGGGGAGGGTGAAGGGAAACCGGACGAAGCGCAGACGAGTGGGGAAGGGAAAGTCCGAAGCAGCCTGCTGGAGCTGTGACGAGGGCTCGGCGCTGCTCACAGTTGCCCGAGATCTGCGGTCCTCCGTGTGTATAAAATCCTCTGGAGCAGTGGTGCTTAAATTTCGACTTAAAGCTTTCGTGACTGCAAGGATTCATCTTCTTTGGTCCTTTCGGTAAAGTCACGTAGAATGAGAATAAAATAATAAATTGATAAAATAAAATAGCGCGATAATATTCTCACGACGTTTCGGCCACAACACAAGCGGCCTTCATCAGGTGAAGGGGACGAGACTGTCTGGTAGGACAGCGCTGGAGTGAAAGAGCCACGTTCAGATCACGACCTTTAAGCTGTGTGAGAAGAAACAAAGCGCCTTGACAAAGGAATTAGCATATAATTTAGCATTGAAATGGCTGAGTGATTAGCTTGTGACTGGTCACAGAAATGGCTATGTTAAAGTCAGAGCATACACATCCGCAGAGGCACCCCTTGACAAAGGAATTAGCATAGAATTTAGCATTGAAATAGCTAAGTTAAAGCATACACATCCGCAGAGGCACCCCTTGACAAAGGAATTAGCATAAAATGTAGCATTGAAATAGCTGAGAGATTAGCTTGTAACTGGTCACAGAAATAGCTATGTTAAAGTCAGAGCATACACATTCACAGAGGCACCTAGTACAAATCAAAAAGGAGAATTTAGCATTGAAATAACTAGGCGAATTTAGCATTGGAATAACTGAGTG
The DNA here is from genome assembly GCF_010993605.1 of Petromyzon marinus. Lineage (NCBI taxonomy): Eukaryota > Metazoa > Chordata > Hyperoartia > Petromyzontiformes > Petromyzontidae > Petromyzon > Petromyzon marinus. The sequence goes on along the minus strand of NC_046134.1, from coordinate 573,962 downwards.
ATTAGCTTGTGACTGGTCACAGAAATGGCTATGTTAAAGTTAAAGCATACACATCCGCAGAGGCACCCCTTGGCAAAGGAATTAGCATAGAATTTAGCATTGAAATAGCTGAGTGATTAGCTTGTAACTGGTCACAGAAATAGCTACGTTAAAGTCAGAGCATACACATTCACAGAGGCACCTAGTACAAATCAAACAGGAGAATTTAGCATTGAAATAACTAGGCGAATTTAGCATTGGAATAACTGAGTGATTAGCTTGTGACTGGTCACAGAAATGGCTATGTTGAAGTCGAGGCCTACACATCTGAGCTGCTTAGCCTTGGCCGCAGTGTTCGCAAAGCAATGCTAACAGACACGTGGGAGGGGAGTTGATGAGACGACGGAGGGTTGTTAGCGACGTCGCCCCGTGCTTTATTTGTGATGTCGACGGTTTTACAAATCTGGCCGTGTCTCTCACCCCCAGGTGGGTGCGTGATGCACCCCAGGTTAAGAAGAACCACCGTCTCTGTACACACATATATATATGAGGAAGCCACTTTTCAATCTCGATTGAAAACGCATTTATTTAGAGCTGCTTGTTGTTGTTGTTGTGTTTAGTTGGTTGTCCTTCCCCTGCACCTCCGATTAGTCTGGTTGGCTACGTACGGTGCGAATGAAGTTTAATATCCATACATACTACTCAACTATACACTACATTATACACTACACTATACACTACACTATACACTACACTATACACTAGTGCTGTACTAGTACACTACACTATACACTACACTATACACTACACTATACACTAGTGCTCTTCTAGTACACTACACTATACATTACACTATACACTACACTATACACTACACTATATACTACACACTACACTATACACTACACGATACACTACTTTACACTATACACTACACTATACACTACACTATGTACTACACACTACACTATACACTACTATACATTACACTAGACACTACACTACACTATACACTACTATACACTACACTATATACTACAATATACACTACACTACACACTACACTACGCACTACACTATACACTACACTATACACTACACTATATACTACACACTATACACTACACTATACACTACTATACACTACATTACTATACACTACACTACTATTCACTACACTATACACTACACTATATACTACACTATACTATACACTACACTACTATACTATACACTACACTATATACTACACTATACACTACACTACTATGCACTACAATATACACTACACTACTATGCACTACACTATACACTACACTACTATGCACTACACTATACACTACACTACTATGCACTACACTACAATACACTACACTACACCACGATACTCAAGTCCAACATACACACTACACTATACACTACACTACACCACGATACTCAAGTCCAACATACACACTACACTATACACTACACTACTATGCACTACACTATACATTACACTACTATACACCACACTATACACTACACCACGATACTCAAGTGCAACATGCACACTACACTATACACTACACTACACCACGATACTCAAGTCCAACATGCACACTACACTACACTATACACTACACCACGATGCTCAAGTCCAACATACACACTACACTATACACTACACTACTATGCACTACACTACTATACACTACACTATACACTACACCACGATACTCAAGTCCAACATGCACACTACACTACACTATACACTATACCACGATGCTCAAGTCCAACATACACACTACACTATACACTACACTACTATACACTACACTATACACTACACTACTATACACTACACTACTATGCACTACATGCAAGAAACAAAAACACGAACGAAGAAACTTCCTAGAGTGACTACGCGCAACAGGAAAATCCTGTGGAGTCACCCCGCGAATATCTCTCCATCCCCCTCCCCCCACCCCCCGATCCACTTTCCCTCTCTACAGCTGCCCCAAAGCCCAGGCCCATGCAAGGCCGCCTGGTCCGTCGGCCCCACGGACCCAGGCCAGACGGTGGCCACCCCCGAGCGGGAGTCCTCATGCGGGGCCACTACCTCAAGAGGAGGCGCCCTGCGGTGGCATACAAAGTTCCCATCGCTTGATGAGCCGTCAACCCCCTTGCACGGGTGAGCACGCGTGTCTGGTGCCTGTGCGAGCGCACTTGCCCCAACTGGCTGTCGCGGGCTGTACGGGGGATCTTTGCCTTTGCACTTGCCCCAACTGGCTGTTGTAGGCTGTACGGGGGATCTTTGCCTTTGCACTTGCCCCAACTGGCTGTCGCGGGCTGTACGGGGGATCTTTGCCTTTGCACTTGCCCCAACTGGCTGTTGTAGGCTGTACGGGGGATCTTTGCCTTTGCACTTGCCCCAACTGCCTGTCGCGGGCTGTACGGGGGATCTTTGCCTTTGCACTTGCCCCAACTGCTTGTCGCGGGCTATACGGGGGATCTTTGCCTTTGCACTTGCCCCAACTGCCTGTCGCAGGCTGTACGGGGGATCTTTGCCTTTGCACTTGCCCCAACTGCCTGTTGCGTCCTGTACGGGGGATCTTTGCCTTTGCACTTGCCCCAACTGCCTGTCGCGGGATATACGGGGGATCTTTGCCTTTGCACTTGCCCCAACTGCCTGTCGCGGGCTATACGGGGGATCTTTGCCTTTGCACTTGCCCCAACTGCCTGTCGCGGGCTATACGGGGGATCTTTGCCTTTGCACTTGCCCCAACTGCCTGTCGCGGGCTATACGGGGGATCTTTGCCTTTGCACTTGCCCCAACTGCCTGTCGCGGGCTATACGGGGGATCTTTGCCTTTGCACTTGCCCCAACTGCCTGTCGCGGGCTGTACGGGGGATCTTTGCCTTTGCACTTGCCCCAACTGCCTGTCGCGGGCTATACGGGGGATCTTTGCCTTTGCACTTGCCCCAACTGCCTGTCGCGGGCTATACGGGGGATTTTTGTCTTTGCACTTGCCCCAACCGCCTGTCGCGGGCTACACACAGAGACAAAGATCCCCCGTATAGCCTGTAACAGACTGTTGGGGCAAGTGCTGTTAGCGACCACCTATGAAGGCCGACACGGCACACGAGGGGGTGGGTGGCCAGAACCACGCACGGCCGCCTTTGCCTTCCTTGTGACGGTGATTTTACACATCGCACCAGGTACTCATTTGAGGCTGAGTTGACCTAGGGGACGCCCAGGACCGGTTCAGATAATTGTCACTGGCGTTGGCCGTGAGCAGGAATCGAACTCGGGTCGCCGGGTTCGTAGCGCAGCGTAGCGCAGACTGCTACACTACCGCTCCCGTACACACACACACGTACACACACACACGTACACACACACGTACACACACACAAGTACATACACACACGTACACACACACGTACATACACACACGTACACACACAGACACGTACACACACACACGTACACACACACATACATACACACACGTACACACACAGACACGTACACACACACACACACGTACATACACGTACACACACACGTACACACTTACACACACACACGTACACACACACGTACATACACGTACACACACGTACACACTTACACACACACGTACATACACGTACACACTTACACGTACACACACACACGTACACACACGTACACACACACACGTACACACACACGCACGCGCGTTAGTAACGTGATCTCCCATTCTCTTCGCAGCCTCTCCCTCTCTGTCTCTGGCCGTCTCATCGTCACCACGGCGAGGGTCGTGACCCACGTGACCCACGTGCGGCACGTGACCCACGTGACCCACGTGCGGCACGTGACCCACGTGACCCACGTGCGACACGAAGCCGCCACCTGGAAGGAACCCGGTGCCCAACCCCCACGTGCGTTCCTCCCGGGCCACCTACCCACCTAACCACCTGCCCACCCACCTACCCACCTGCCCACCTACCCACCTGCCCACCAACCCACCTACCCACCAACCCACCTACCCACCAACCCACCTACCCACCTACCCACCTGCCCACCCATCTACCCACCTACCCACCTGCCCACCTACCCACCTGCCCACCTACCCACCTGCCTACCTACCCACCTGCCCACCCACCTACCCACCTGCCCACCTACCCACCTGCCCACCAACCCACCTACCCACCAACCCACCTACCCACCTGCCCACCCATCTACCCACCTACCCACCTGCCCACCTACCCACCTGCCCACCCACCTACCCACCTACCCACCTACCCACCTACCCGTCGTCGTCACCTGACCGTGCACCTGTGGCGGTACCTACAGCCGTACCCCGCCTCGGCCGACTCAGCCTCTAATGAGTACCTGGGGGACTGGCGTGGAGTACACATCGCCAGTGAGGGGCGTGGTGCTGCCCCCCCCCTCGTGTGCTGTCTGCATGGTCACCCTAGCCTGATGATTGGTAAACTGCGCGTTAACCTGGTCTTTTGCGTAAGAACATGGATTTCTGGTCACCTATGCGAGCCATTCACACGTTTAGCTGGTTCGCTGATTACCGGATTATCTCGTTATGTGGTTACATGGCTCTTTTGTTAACCTGTTTACCCGGCCATCATGTAAAATGGTCATCCTGTCACCCGGTTGTCTCGTTACGCGACTACATTACTATCTCATTACCTGGTTACCCGGTTACTTGGTTGTCTTGTTACCGGTCACTCGACTACCTGGCTATCTAGTTACCCAGCTACCTGGCTATCCAGTTACTCGACTACCTGGCTATCCAGTTACTCGACTACGTAGCTATTTAGTTACCCAGCCACCTAGCTATCCAGTTACTTGACTACCTGGCTATCCAGTTACTCGACTACCTAGCTATCTAGTTACCCAGCCACCTAGCTATCTAGTTACTCGACTACATGGCTACCTAGTGACCTGTTGAACTCACTCCCTGACCATTAATCTATAAACTAAATTTCTGTACCAGCTAAGGCCCCACTGAGCCGATCTGTAGCTTATTTTTCAGAAGCGGACCTGGCCATCACAAACGATAGCAGCTCAACCTAAGTGGCGGCTTATCATCGTCGTCATCATCGTCACGTGCGAACTATAACAATAGATTCCATTGCCACTGGCGTTGCTGTAGCGGCCCCTAGTGGCTGCAGATGTCACTGCGAAACTCTTAACACCGTGTACGAGGTATGTATGAGACCGTTCGGACCCAGCGGGTTGAAGTCAACGTTGATTTTTTTTAATTCACACGCCCGTGGCGGCTGTCTGGCACAAATCTCAGAATGTTGATTTAAGAATGTATGAGTTAGGAGGAATCCGATTAGCTAGGAAGCTCTTTGATTTGTCCACAGATGTCCCAGTATGGGGCACAGAGGCCAGCGAGTTCTAACAAACACAACACACGCGAGCGAGCACGTCGCAATAGGAGCGCAACATAGATCACATGGTGAGCGAGTCATTAAATATCAATAACTTCTGGTCCAACACCAATGGAGTCTAGGCTCTAAGAAAAGCTGTCTCGGGTGTGGACCAATCGAATTCAAGGACAGTGCATATTATCAGAGTTGTCTTTTTTGTTTGCATTCTGACTGCTTGTGTTGTGGTTTTTGCAAACATGATGCCTTGAATAAAGGTGTCAGTTTTTGTGCCAGTTAAAAGGGTAAAACCTATTCCTATATCAATAACTCAATTATATATATAAGTCCGATTTATCGAAATTGGGCAAGGCATCAAAAAACAACAGCACAAATCTACCACTCAAAGCGCCATCATCATCATCATCACATCGATACTCAAAACTAAAAGCACACGCAATTCTATAGTAAAATTAGATAACATAATATTAATATATTACGTAATAATAATATATATACACAACTCCTTAATCGCCACGTATACACGAGTCTCTCGGCAGGGTTCGATTCTTTGCCCAGGCGGCTACCTAGCGGGCATTGTTACCACTTGTGGGCATGGATTGATGTGGCACGGCGTCGTGATCATCAACAATAACAACAATGCATTGCGATGTTTGCAAGTCCTTCAAGGTCCCTCGCTTTGATAGCTGTACGATTCATAAGAAAGGTTTTTGGGTTAGATCGCGTTTATTTATAAATGTGTCGTAACCCTCCACCACCCCGACACGGCCAATCAGCAAAAAGTGTCACGTTGACAAAAAGACAAATAATTCACTACTTTAGCCCACCGGTGTGTTGAAGAGTGAATCCACAACATTTACAGTTTGAATACGACGTTTCGCTGGTAATTACATCCAGCATCATCGGGCAATTCGCCAGAATTACCAACAGCAGCAGCAGCAGCGACAGCAGTAAACCCCACTGCTCAGAGATTAAGAAACAAAATCGAGATTGAGTGAACCGGCGGACTCGTCGTGACTATCAATGCGGACCCCTTTTTTGGGGGGGTCAGCATAAAAAAAAATCGTGACAAAAATCGTCAGGGCTGTTGCACCCTTGCCGGCAATCAACACAGGAGCTGTTTTAGATGTTCAAACACCATACAGACTGCATTTTGCAAGGCATCATCAAGTCCGCATTAGCCACACACGAACTTGTGGCAAAGCATACAAACAAACATGCTCTGATAATAATAATAACAACACCATATGCATTGTCTTTGTGCTGTTCGCCTCTTGGCGGTGTTCTCTGGTCTAACAATTGAAGTGAGATTAGGCCATGAGGAAGGCTCCTGTCTCTAGTGTAGGCCAATCGGTGTCAAGGACAATGCATCACCATACTATCGGAGTGTGTTTTTGGTTTGCATTTTCACCACAAGCATTGTGGCTAATGCAGACACGATTCCTTGTTAAAAGGTTTCAGTTTGGCATTTTAACATCTCAACACAGTTGTTTTGTTGCCGGAAAAAAATTGGAAAAACTATTCTCACCGGAGCATGTGTGTTTGCATGTTTTTTTTTCCCGCAAATGTGTGGTTATTGCAGACTTGATGATGCCTTGCAAAAGGCAAAATCTATTCGGTGTTTGAACATTCTAACACAACTCCTGCGCTATTGTGGCCATAAAGGTTAAAAACAACAACCTATTGTTATTGCTCCATCGTTGTCGATTCGTCATCACATCCAAAAATAGGGGCATTACCTCCGGGACCAGACAAATTGAAAATAACCCAGCCAACATTCACAACAAACTTAAAGCGTAAA
>NC_046134.1:466801-561801 GCF_010993605.1 Petromyzon marinus | reverse complement strand
GCCGCGCCCTAGGGGCTCTTTGGCTGGCCCCTAGGGGCTCTTTAGCTGCGCCCTAGGGGCTCTTTGGCTGCCCCTAGGGGCTCTTTAGCTGCCCCTAGGGGCTCTTTAGCTGTGCCCTAGGGGCTCTTTAGCTGCGCCCTAGGGGCTCTTTAGCTGCCCTCTAGGGGCTCTTTAGCTGCGCCATAGGGGCTCTTTAGCTGCGCCCTAGGGGCTCTTTAGCTGCGCCCTAGGGGCTCTTTGGCTGGCCCCTAGGGGCTCTTTGGCTGCCCTCTAGGGGCTCTTTAGCTGCCCCTAGCGGCTCTTTAGCTGCGCCCTAGGGGCTCTTTAGCTGCGCCCTAGCGGCTCTTTAGCTGCCCCTAGGGGCTCTTTAGCTGGCCCCTAGGGGCTCTTTAGCGGGCCCTAGGGGCTCTTTGGCTGCCCCTAGGGGCTCTTTGGCTGGCCCCTAGGGGCTCTTTAGCTGGCCCCTAGGGGCTCTTTGGCTGCGCCCTAGGGGCTCTTGGGCTGGCCCCTAGGGGCTCTTTAGCTGCCCCTAGGGGCTCTTTGGCTGCCCCCTAGCGGCTCTTTAGCTGGCCCCTAGGGGCTCTTTGGCTGCCCTCTAGGGGCTCTTTAGCTGGCCCCTAGGGGCCCTTTAGCTGGCCCCTAGGGGCTCTTTAGCTGCCCTCTAGGGGCTCTTTAGCTGCGCCCTAGGGGCTCTTTAGCTGCCCCTAGGGGCTCTTTAGCTGCGCCCTAGGGGCTCTTTAGCTGCCCTCTAGGGGCTCTTTAGCTGCCCCTAGCGGCTCTTTAGCTGCCCTCTAGGGGCCCTTTGGCTGCCCTCTAGGGGCCCTTTGGCTGCGCCCTAGGGGCCCTTTGGCTGCCCCTAGGGGCTCTTTAGCTGCCCTCTAGGGGCCCTTTAGCTGCGCCCTAGCGGCTCTTTGGCTGCGCCCTAGGGGCTCTTTAGCTGGCCCCTAGGGGCTCTTTAGCTGCCCCTAGCGGCTCTTTAGCTGCCCTCTAGGGGCTCTTTAGCTGCCCCTAGGGGCTCTTTAGCTGTCCCCTAGCGGCTCTTTGGCTGCCCCCTAGCGGGCCCTTTGGCTGCCCCCTTGCGGCTCTTTGGCCACGTAGTTACGAACCAGAATCTTTATTTTGACCGCAGGAATCCGAAGAGCTTCCAAGCTCTTTGTCACAGATGCCCGGCATGGGCGGGTCGGCGAGTTACAACAGCAAAGCAACGCGAGTGGAGCGCACGAATAGAGCAAACGGTAAGCAAGTCACCTAGGGGTGGTGGGTGGGGGGTCAGACATTTGTGACGATGTGTGACGTGGGTGGGGGAGGTTTGAGAAATGTGACGTCACATCAAAATGCGCAACTTTATAAATAAACGTAGACAAACACGTTCTACTTAAATTTCGATTTAAAGCTTTCGTGACTGCAAGGATTCATCTTCTTTGGTTCTTTCGGGTAAAGTCGCCACCACCACCACGTAGAATGAGAATAAAATAATAAATTGATAAAAATAAAATAACACAATAAAATTCTCACGACGTTTCGACCTTTTAATAAGTGTTTTCTCCTACAACATCAGAGTTGCAGCGCCACATTAAACACGCGCTACAATGACAAACAATAGTTTAAAGCGATTTGAAGCGTGTTTTATTTTTGGTGGGGGTGTGGGGGCAGAGCTTTGTGACGTCATATTTAAGGGGGGGGGGTCTGACTTTTTGTGACGTCGTGTAACAAAAATTGTCCAGAATCGCGTGACGTCATTGGTGGATGGGCCCCCAACGCAGCAAAAACAAGAACAGTCCCGGAGCAGGCCAAGATAACACCACCCATTGGTCCCTCGTTACAATGGCACATTAACATCGAACGGTTGACGCCGTGGCTGAAGGCGGAAGTGAAATAAAAGCGGAGGCTTGGTAGCGGCCGTGTCTTTGACCATCTACGGTGTTATGGCGTCACAGGAGGAGGGGGGGGCGTGGTTGAGGCGTGATGGATCGCGAATTACGATCCAAAGAACACTCGATTCTGACCCAAATGATCGATTCCGCCGCGCGTCTCCTCGGGGCCGCCATCTTGGAAATATCCGCTTTTATTTCAACTTTTAAAAACCGGCGGTTTTCCCAGAGACAAAGTAATGGCGTTTTAATGAGATGTTAATGAGATGTTAATGAGATGTTAATGTGAGTCTGTCCTAACACTAGGCGATACTGTTATGTTTAACTGCTCTAGAGGAGTTGTACATCCCTAGCTGCCACTGCTATTCAGTGGCCTAAAATATGGCTTTAGATTTTTGGTGTTATATAATTTATTTATGTAGTTTATTGTTAAAAATTCGGTCACAGTCCCTATGATCACTGTTACATTGCATTTATGGCTTTTATTTTGGTGATTTCGAAAAGTGTTTTTGGTTTGGCCATTGTTTTTGTTTATTGCAGTACGGAGTTAGAATGATGGCCTTAATCTTAGTTGTCTTGTGGTTGTTGTTGTTTGACTTGCATCCCACTGAGATTTTTGCACACAGCGTTGGTGTACGGTGCTATTTCAGGAATATTTTAATGTTTTTTTCCTGGATTTTCTGTTTGCACAGTCACATAGTCACTTTAAGATGTTTTCTAGTTCATGTTTTTGTTTGTTGCGGTTGCACCCGATTCAAGAGCCGAATGGCTCACAGGGCTCTACTACATAAATGAAACTATGATTCGCTATGGCTTTAAAAAAAAGTGTTTTTAAGATATATTATATTATTAGTTTTTTCGGTAAAGTCACGTTGAAGAGAAACAACAAAATAACAATATATATAAAACAATAAAAAAAAATTCTCACGACGTTTCGACCATAACTCAAACGGTCATCATCAGGTGTGTCGGTTTGCATAAATTTATTTTGAAAACGGCATATTTATTTATTTATATATATATATAAATAACGTTTGCGTCACGCGCAACGATTGGCTGTTTGCCAGGACTAGTCCATCTATTTTTTGAAAAGAGGAGGGGGGAGACGAAATTTGTTTTTATGTATGCTGTCTGAAAGCCACTGTAAGCGTGAACAATCAATCAAGAACTGAAATGATTTATCAAATCTTTCCAATGATTGCTAAGATAGAATCCATCTTCTCGGTTGAAATTGTCTCTGTGTTTGTATATGTGGATAGCCTCATGAACGAATCTCTCATGGAAGCCAGATGGCTTACAAAGAACCTCCGTCTTGGAAAAGTCAATGGCATGTGAGCCTACTGAATTAGAACAATGATCTGCTACGGCCGAGGTGTTGGTCCTACCGTGTTTAAGGTCTGCTTTATGTTCACGAATGCGGTCCGAGATATGGCGTTTGGTTTCTCCAATGTGACTACTACCACAGAGGCAACTTAGTTTGTAGACACCAGGGTATTGTATGTCCGGAATCACATCTTTTACAGACGGAACCAGATCACGGATTTTATGTAATGTGTTGAAACGGACCTGGATCTTGTGTTTATTCAAGATTTTGGAGATCTTTTTTGTGATCCCCGCAATCAGCTTCTGTGAGGACTGCTGTATCCCAACACGTACCAGGGTGAACTTTAACAACAATGAGCCCTGGTTCTCAGCAAAGCTCAGAAGGTTGAGGTTGGAAAAGGAGGAAGCGTTTAGGAGTGGAGATAGAGACAGATTCAAGGAGTCGAAGAACAGGTTTAGCAAAGCGGTGAGAGAGGCTAAACGACTGTACTCAGAGAGACTAAAACACCAGTTCTCTACAAACGACGCTGCTTCTGTCTGGAGAGGGCTCAGGCAGATCACCAACTACAAACCCAGAGCCCCCCACACCACTAACGACTCCCGCCTAGCCAACGACCTGAACGAGTTCTACTGTAGATTTGAAAGACAATTGGACTGTCCTGAACCACCCCTTCCCACCCAAGAGGCCCCACCCCCCACCCATTCTACAGAGACGATTCTCTCCTTTCAGGAGGGAGAAGTTAATAGACTTTTCAAGAGGCAGAATCCACGCAAAGCAGCCGGGCCGGACTCTGTCTCTCCAGCTACCCTCAGGCACTGCGCTGACCAGCTGTCTCCGGTGTTCACCAACATCTTTAACACCTCCCTGGAGACATGCCATGTACCAGCCTGTCTCAAGTCCTCCACCATCATCCCTGTGCCCAAAAAGCTAAGGCCAACAGGACTAAATGATTACAGACCGGTCGCCCTTACATCTGTGGTAATGAAGTCTTTTGAGCGCCTGGTCCTGGCACACCTCAAAGCCATCACAGACCCTCTCCTGGACCCCCTTCAGTTTGCCTACAGAGCCAACAGGTCTGTGGACGATGCAGTTAACATGGCCCTCCACTTCACCCTACAGCATCTGGACGCCCCAGCATCCTACGCCAGGATCCTGTTTGTGGACTTCAGCTCTGCCTTCAACACCATCATCCCTGCCCTGCTTCAGGACAAGCTCTTCCAGCTGAACGTGCCATACACCACCTGTAAATGGATCACAGACTTCCTGTCTGACAGGAAGCAGTGCGTTAAGCTGGGAACACAAGTCTCTGACTCCAGGTCCATCAGCACCGGAACTCCTCAGGGCTGCGTCCTTTCCCCTCTGCTCTTCTCCCTGTATACCAACAGCTGCACCTCCAATCATCTGTCCGTCAAACTATTGAAGTTTGCGGATGACATCACCCTCATTGGGCTGATCTCTGGTGGGGATGAGTCTGACTATAGGTGGGAAGCTGACAATCTGGTGACCTGGTGTAGCCAGAACAACTTAGAGCTAAATGCTCTAAAGACAGTTGAGATGGTTGTGGACTTCAGGAAGAATACGGCACCACTCACCCCCATCACCCTGTTAGACTCCCCAGTCAAAATTGTAGAGTCCTTCCGCTTCCTGGGCACTATTCTCTCCCGGGACCTCAAGTGGGAATTGAACATCAGCTCCCTCACCAAGAAAGCTCAACAGAGGATGTACTTTCTACGGCAGCTGAAGAAATTCAACCTGCCAAAGACAATGATGGTGCAATTCTATACAGCGATCATTGAATCCATCCTCACCTCCTCCATAACCGTCTGGTACGCTGCTGCCACTGCCAAGGACAAGAGCAGACTGCAGCGTATCATCCACACTGCTGAGAAGGTAATTGCCTGCAATCTACCAACCCTCGAGGCCCTGCACACGACAAGGTCCATGAGGCGAGCGAGGAAGATTATGGCCGATTTCTCCCACCCTGGACACTCTCTGTTTCAGCTACTCCCCTCCGGCAGAAGGCTTCGGTCCATCAGGACCAAAACCTCACGCCATAAAAACAGTTTCTTCCCATCTGCTGCTGGCCTGTTAAACAAGGCCAAGGGCTAATACTGTTTTTAACATTTGATCTACATAACGACACTTTGCCGATATTAACTATGTTACCCTATTTGTATTTTTTTATTTTTAAATTATATCTTAAAGCTATTTTATATTCGATATTTATTTAATTTTATATACTTCAGCCCCTTGGTGTTAGACTTTTAACCCTTATAATAGTAAGACTTGTTTAAAACTTATTTAAGATTTTAGATTCCTATATGTTGAATGTATGCACCATCCTGCCAAAGTAAATTCCGTGTCGGTGTGAACTTACATGGCGAATAAAACCCTTTCTGATTCTGATTCTGATGTAGGGTAAAGTGATGGTTTTGAAAGGCTCCTCAAGAGGGTTCTTCTTCATGGTTTGAGTGATAGCTTTGCGGATTGTATAGTCGGAGTAACCATTAGCCCTAAGAGCTTGGTGTACGTGCTTGAGTTCACTGCTTATGTGTTCCTGGTCGGATATGCATTGGGCTCTATGATACAGAGTCTTGATGAGAGAATTCTTCTGTGATGGATGGTGGTGGGAATCCGGTTTCAGATAAGCATCCGTATGGGTAGCTTTCCTGTAGACAGAGTGGCTCATTGAACTATCAGGTCTCTTTTTTATTAGGACATCCAAAAAAGGTAGCTTGCCATCTTTTTCAACTTCCATGGTAAATCTGATGGCTGGGTGTACGGAATTGATTTGGTCGATGAATTGGTCTAGACCAGGCCGGCCATGTGGCCAGATGACAAAAGTGTCATCCACGCACCTCTTCCATAAGGTTGGGCGCAGAGTGGCAGTCTGGATGGCGTCAGTCTCAAATTTCTCCATGAAAATGTTTTTAAGATGTCCGATTTCATAATCGCAAGTATATTCTGACCCAATTGGTGCTCAACCAGATGATGCCAAAAGGCCTTTCCTCTGGTCGAGCACCAATTGGATCGAGTCTCAAAAGAAAGTCGTCCCTTGGTGTGGACCAATCAGTTTCAAGGACAATGCCACATATATTATCATAGTATGTTTTTTGGTTTGCATTTTGACTGCAGGTATTGTGGTTAATGGAGTAACATGAATCCTTGTAAAAAGGTTTAAGTTTGGTTGCCAGAAAAAAAGGGGGGAAACCCCTATTATTACATTTTGGTACTGGCAAAGTAGGTCTAATGATGAGCTTTACGTTATTTATATTCTTAGCTCTTTCGGTAAAGTCACGTTGAAGGGAAACAATAAAATAATAAAATATATAAAACAATAAAAATTCTCATGACGTTTCGACCATAACACAAACGGTCGTCATCAGGTGTGTCGGTTTGCATTAATTAATAAAGGTGTATTTATTTATTTATAAAAAACGTTAGCGCCACGCGCAGCGATTTGGCAGTTTATTTAGAAGGACTAGTCCATCTATGTTCTGAAAAGAGGAGGGGGGAGACGAAAAATTAATGTATGCTGTCCTAATAAAAAAGAAACCTGATGGTTCAATGAGCCACTGTCTACAGGAAAGCTACCCATACGGATGATTATCTGAAACCGGATTCCCACCACCATCCATCACAGAAGAATTCTCTCATCAAGACTCTGTACCATAGAGCCCAATGCATATCCGACCAGGAACACATAGGCAGTGAACTCAAGCACGTACACCAAGCTCTTAAGGCTAATGGTTACTCCGACTATACAATCCGCAAAGCTATCACTCAAACCATGAAGAAGGACCCTCTTGAGGAGCCTTTCAAAACCATCACTTTACCCTACATTGCGGGGATCAATAAAAAGATCTCCAAAATCTTGAATAAACACAAGATCCAGGTCCGTTTCAACACATTACCTAAAATCCGTGATCTGGTTCCGTCTGTAAGAGATGTGATTCCGGACATACAGTACCCTGGTGTCTACAAATTAAGTTGCCTCTGTGGTAGTAGTTACATTGGAGAAACCAAACGCCATGTCTCGGACCGCATTCGTGAACACAAAGCAGACCTTAAACACGGTAGGACCAACACCTCCGCCGTGGCAGATCATTGTTATAATTCAGTAGGCTCACATGACATTGACTTTTCCAAGACAGAGGTTCTTTGTAAGCCATCTGGCTACCATGAGAGATTCGTTCATGAGGCTATCCACATATACAAGCACAGAGACAATTTCAACCGAGAAGATGGATTCTGGCTTAGCAATCATTGGAAAGATTTGATAAACCATTTCAGGTCTTAATTGATTGTTCACGCTTATAGTGGCTTTCAGACAGTATACATTGATTTTTCGTCTCCCCCCTCCTCTTTTCAGAACATATATGGACTAGTCCTAAATAAACTGCCAAATCGCTGCGCGTGGCGCTGACGGTTTTTTTTATAAATAAATAAACCGTCTATAAATAAATAAATTAATGCGAACCGACACACAGAATATGAATTACTGCAGTCACAAAAGCTTTAAATCAAAATTTAACCGCCTCTACGGGGAGGGTTTCCACATAACTTTAAGATCCTTCAACAAACTCCGGGATAAGAAGGCTCAGCTGATCGAGTCTCTCACCTTTCTGAAGAGATGCCGCGACTCTGGGGTAATACCAATCGCATTTACACTGACCTCTGCTGCTGTAACTTCTTCTAATGCGAAACGAATTATTTTCAAAACTAGCTTAGCTCTTATCTCAGAAAAAAATCAGACTTATACGCACCGAACTAGATCAGTTAGACAAGACACTCTACAAATCACACTTATCATTGACGGCAACAATGTCCACATCGGATTGGGAACATGTAGACAATATGACTGCCTCCTCAGCTGCTACTATGTCGACCAAATGTAAGGACAACCTGATTTCCAAATTTAACCTCCTCATCAACAAAAGACCGGACCCACACACCAAAAAGTTAGACGTTAACAAAGTCGTAATTAATCGCAGTAACAGTTCTATTTCCGATGGTCTGAAATCCGTTTTAGCTAAAGGTCTAAACTTTGCAGTCACACCTAAACACATACCAGTTAATGATATAATTGCCCAAGTAGACGTTGCTCTCAGGGGCCTGGGTCACATCGCTGCAGATGTAGCAAGATCTGAAATCGCTGCAACCCTCAAAAACGCTAAGATGCCAGCTAGCAACCTCAGCAAAGATGAGCGTTTCGAATTATATAATTTAAAAAAGAGGGATGACATTGTAGTCCTCTCAGCTGACAAGGGCAATGCTACTGTCATCATGGATAAAATAAAATACAACAACAAAATTAAATAAATACTCGACGATGGTAGTTATACAAAAATAAAAAGAGATCCCACCAACAGCCTCGTCACACAAACCAACAAAATAATTTCTGATTCAACCGCATTAATTGATCAAGCTAAACAGTTTTCGTTGAAACCTTCTGCTGCCAGGCCACCAAGATTATACGGCTAACCAAAAATACATAAAGTAGATACACCCCGTCGTCCCATCGTCTCTACTATCAACTTCCCCACCTACAAACTGGCTCGTTTTTTGTCTGAAATCCTGCGTCCTTTCACTGGAAAAACCACCTCTGCGGTACAAAATTCTACTCACCTGGTATCGACAATCAAGGGTATTTCCCTGCCTTTCACTGGCAAGACCGCCTCAGCAGTACTCAACTCAGCCCAATTGGTCTCTATGGTCAAAGACGTTGTACTGTCCCCTGACGATATCCTTGTCAGCTTCGATGTGGTCTCTTTGTTCACCAAGGTCCCAGTACCTGATACCATTGAAATAATTGAAAATTTGGTCCAACATGGACTAGACCCCGACACACCTGCACTGGTTAGGCACTGCCTCAACAATACCTACTTTACTTGGAATGGCTCCTTCTACAAACAAAATGAGGGTACCCCCATGGGATCCCCCTTATCACCAGTGATAGCCAATATTTTCATGGAGAAATTTGAATCAGACGCCATCCAGACTTCCACCCTCAGACCTTCCCTGTGGAAGAGATATGTGGATGACACTTTCGTCATTTGGCCACATGGCCCCCCAGCTCTGAACCTTTTCCTACAAAGCGACATGTCTCTGACCGAATTCGCGAGTACAAATTAGATTTGAAACACGGCAAAACGAATTCTTCTGCCGTGGCTGATCACTGTTACAACGCTGTGGGGGATCACGATATAATTTTCTCCGATACCAAGGTTCTTTGCAAACCCACGGGCTTTTATCAGAGATTTGTTCATGAAGCAATTCAGATCTACAAACACAGACACAATTTCAACCGAGAGGATTGTTTCAAATTAAGCAACCATTGGAAAGATGTTCTAAATCGAACTAAACATTAAACTAATTTCAATGGTACAGTATATTTTTCAAGTAGTGGTACCCCAAACCTTCGCAGCTCTTATAAATTCCCCCTTTTCACACCATCAATAGGTAAACTCTCCCCTCCCCCCTTTCCCCCCCCCCCCCCCCGCGCCAAACTGCGAGTCCACCGGCACGTACACCACCTCTTTACTAAAATCCGCCATTCAAATGCTAATTTTTTATGCTAATTTCTTTGTCAGAACACCTTGTTTGCTCGCAAACAAGTCCGATGTCTGAGCGTGGTTGTGTTTCGCTAAATTCTCCTGTTTGATGAGTACTAGGTGCATCGGTGAATGTATATGCTCTTACTTTAACATAGCTATTTCTGTGACCAGTTACAAGCTAATCACTCAGCTATTTCAATGCTAAATTCGATGCTAATTCCTTTGTCAAGGGGTACCTCTGCGGATGTGTATACTTTAACTTAGCTATTTCAATGAGCCATTTCAATGCTAAATTATATGCTAATTCCTTTGTCAAGGCACTTGGCCTTTTTCTTCTCAGACAGCTTAAAGGTCGTGATCTAAGCGTGGCTTCTTCCACTCCAGCGCTAATTCCTATGTCAAGGGGTACCTCTGCGGATGTGTATACTTTAACTTAGCTATTTCAATGAGCCATTTCAATGCTAAATTATATGCTAATTCCTTTGTCAAGGCGCGTGGTCTTTTTCTTCTCACACAGCTTAAAGGTCGTGATCTAAGCGTGGCTTCTTCCACTCCAGCGCTGTCCTCCAGACAGTCTCGTCCCTTCACCTGATGAAGGCCGAATGTGTTGTGGCCGAAACGTCGTGATTTTTTGTTATTTTATTTTCACCTACGTGACTTTACCCAATAGAACCAAAGAGTATTTCCCTGTCCCCAGACGACCTGCTTGTCAGTTTTGATGTAGTTTCCTTATTCACCAAGGTTCCTGTACCTGACACCATCGCAATCATTGAAGATGTGGTTCATCAAGGACTAAACACTGAGGTACCCCCCTGGTGAGACACTGTTTAACCAATACATACTTCACTTGGAATAGAACTTTCTACAAACAAACTGAGGGTACCCCAATGGGCTCCCCCCTATTTCCGGTTATAGCTAACATTTTCATGGAGAAATTTGAGACTGACGCCATCCAGACTGCCACTCTGCGCCCAACCTTATGGAAGAGGTACGTGGATGACACTTTTGTCATCTAGCCACATGGCCGGCCTGCTCTAGACCAATTCTTCGACCAAATCAATTCCATACACCCAGCCATCAGATTTACCATGGAAGCTGAAAAAGATGGCAAGCTACCTTTTTTGGATGTCCTGATAAAAAAGAGACCTGATAGTTCAATGAGCCACTCTGTCTACAGGAAAGCTACCCATACGGATGCTTATCTGAAACCGGATTCCCACCACCATCCATCACAGAAGAATTCTCTCATCAAGACTCTGTACCATAGAGCCCAATGCATATCCGACCAGGAACACATAGGCAGTGAACTCAAGCACGTACACCAAGCTCTTAAGGCTAATGGTTATTCCGACTATACAATCCGCAAAGCTATCACTCAAACCATGAAGAAGGACCCTCTTGAGGAGCCTTTCAAAACCATCACTTTACCCTACATTGCGGGGATCACAAAAAAGGTCTCCAAAATCTTGAATAAACACAAGATCCAGGTCCGTTTCAACACATTACATAAAATCCGTGATCTGGTTCCGTCTGTAAAAGATGTGATTCCGGACATACAGTACCCTGGCGTCTACAAACTAAGTTGCCTCTGTGGTAGTAGTTACATTGGAGAAACCAAACGCCATGTCTCGGACCGCATTCGTGAACACAAAGCAGACCTTAAACACGGTAGGACCAACACCTCGGCCGTGGCAGATCATTGTTATAATTCAGCAGGCTGACACGACATTGACTTTTCTAAGACAGAGGTTCTTTGTAAGCCATCTGGCTACCATGAGAGATTCGTTCATGAGGCTATCCATATATACAAGCACAGAGACAATTTCAACCGAGAAGATAGATTCTGGCTTCGCAATCATTGGAAAGATTTGATAAACCATTTCAGGTCTTAATTGATTGTTCACGCTTATAGTGGCTTTCAGACAGCATACATTAATTTTTCGTCTCCCCCTCCTCTTTTCAGAACATAGATGGACTCGTCCTTCTAAATAAACTGCCAAATTGCTGCGCGTGGCGCTGACGGTTTCTAATAAATAAATAAATACACCGTTTAAAAATAAATACATTAATGCAAACCGACACACCTGATGACGACCGTTTGTGTTATGGTCGTGAAAATTTTTATTGTTTTATATGTATTTTATTATTTTATTGTTTCCCTTCAACGTGACTTTACCGAAAGAGCTAAGAATATGAATTACTGCAGTCACGAAAGCTTTCAATCAAAATTTACGTTATTTTTCAAAGGTGATGATATATTGAAGGGCAGAGTTATTTTATGCTAATGATAGTTCAGGCTCCAAGTAAAGTGGTTAACTGGTTGCTGTTTTCC
Organism: Petromyzon marinus; assembly: GCF_010993605.1. Taxonomy (NCBI): domain Eukaryota; kingdom Metazoa; phylum Chordata; class Hyperoartia; order Petromyzontiformes; family Petromyzontidae; genus Petromyzon; species Petromyzon marinus. Next base: position 549,717 of record NC_046134.1, on the reverse strand, counting down.
AAATGTCAGCAGGTGGGATTGTACAATTTGATACCCCTGAATATTCATTTTAAAATTGTGTGATCACATTTTATATTTTAGTTTTCAGGCAGAGAGAGTGTCAAAGGTTGTTATAAAGTCCTTCAGGCAGAGAGCGGAGGGTCCTGGAGCTGAGTTTTCAGGTAGATTGATTCAAGTTGCAGTGGTACAGGCAGACCGGTACAGGAAGTGTATGAACAGGTTTCAGTGTTACAGGCAGAGCGTTATTCAGGCCACTCCTGACCATCGCCGTGTCTGGGTGTGGTGGCCGTGCCCTGCCTCCGCCGTGGGCTTTCAAGGAGGGAGAATTCCCCATTGGTGAACCTCCCAGTGCCACCGCATTTCTGCGACCTGTGAGCCGTGGGCGTTTGACGTCCACGGCACCGCCGAGTTCCGGAGTCTCCCAGGCGCTCAACCTGCTGCGACTCGTGACAGGCGTGTGTCTTCGCTGCATCAGAGCCCGGGGTTCTGAGGCTGCAAGCTGCTCGTGAGTGTGGCGCAGAACAAATAATACAAATGGACCAAAAAAACAATCCCGTACGAAGATAGCGTGTTTACTGTAATCTCGAAGACTCTGCATGGGGGAGATGTACGCAGCGCTGTGCTCTTGTGTGAAAACCCCTTGCGTTTTAACGATCGCCCATCTGATGCTCCGGCGCGCGCTTTTCACCGGATCGCAACTCGATATTTTCTGTTTTGTGACTGCGGTTATTAGTCATGAAAAGTGCAGTATTTTTCATTGTCTCAGTTGTACGCAGTGTATAATGTACCCTACGTAATATTTTACACTCAAATAAAGCGTCATTACTTTATCGTGCACATGGTGCCGATCGCCGGGCCAGTTACAGCTTTTTGGGGCGGTTTCGCTGGGTTCGCCGGATTGGCCTGGGACTACCGGATAATGTTGGAAGCCGGATAGTCACGCACCGGGTAATCTTACCTATGAAAGGCATTGTTTTCTTTGTCTGCCTGTGGCTGTGTCTCTGTGTGTGGCTGAAACTTGCGAGGGATTTGGCTCACAAACCGTGGGGGTGTTTGTCTAAAATAACAGGCAACGTTTCGATCAGTCGCCCTTCAAAACGTGGTAGGTAGGTCTATCCACCTCTCCACCTACTGTGCCTAATTTGCAGTGCTTTTGGCAAACGGAATGTTTGAGTCTTTAACCAGACCGTGGGGAACAAGCAGTATTGTCCACACTCACTCAACCGGTTTGATATGTCGAATGTTTGCTTCGCAGCTGACGTGTCAAGTCACACACCTAACCACTGCATCTAAATTTAGACTTCCTCATTCCACGCACCGTACTAAAAGAGCCCTACGGCAGTAGCGTCGTGGACTCGCCAGAGACCATGGCTTCGTCTTCATCGAGACAAGAGGACGATTTCTCCTGCTCCATCTGCCTCCAATTGTTTGACGTCCCCGTGAGTCTGGCATGCGGCCACAACTTTTGCAAGAAATGTGTGGAGGGATTATGGGGTTCAGAGGCGGCGCAGGTTCGCTTCACCTGCCCGCAGTGCCGCAGGCGCTACGCCAAGAAGCCAGAGCTCAACAAGAACGTGTTCATAGCCGACTTGGTGGAGAAGTTTAAGGACTCGCAGAGAGGCCAGTGTAGAGATCACACGGAGCCCATGAGGTATTACTGCCAGAAACACGCGCGTCTGGTCTGCGCGACCTGCATGCTGGCGGGAGATCACAGAGGCTGCGATGCCATCACCGTGGAGGGGCAGCAAACGAAGATGAAGGTGAGCGATCGTCATCGGACAATTCCGTCAAATACATCGATACGTAATTTAAAATATTTATCTTAATTATTTTAAAAGGTGTATACGTTGTTTGTCTCTTAACTGTGATTCTTCAATATATCACTGTTAGAGTTAATACGTTGTTTGTCTCTTAACTGTGATTCTTCAATATATCACTGTTAGAGTTAATATTAGGTTAGTAACACTCAGTCTATGCTGCCGTGCAGTTTTCTGGGTGAAATGTGATCTAAGTTTTGTCCAGTCCTGCCCGGCTGTCTCAACAAGCTAATTCAACTAACTCAACACATTTGTCAATAACGCTGCCCTAAAAGGACAAACGTAAAATGCGTTCTGAGCGATGACCTTGCTTCATAGCAGAGAGATGCTTTCACTATTTGTGCTTTTGCCAACACGGTACGGTCAGTCCTCACCTAACTATCACACTATAACGCGTTGTTGCTATAACGCAGTTCTTACATTTTGCAAACACTTTGCGCACAATGAGGAATCCTTACCCCATTATAACGCAGAATGTCCGGCTGAGCGGTACAGTGATACAGTACGCAGAATCATACATCAACGTGGCAGTGTACCCTCACTGTGTGTGTGTACATTGTACCTCGCCAAACTTTATCATTACATTATTTGTGGGGAAATTGTTTTCACTTCACATGTTTTTCGCTTAACTTTTCAGGAACGCATCTACCGCGTTAAACGAGGACTTGCGGTACTGTGTCGGTAACAATAATTTCGAGAAGTTAGCACGTTGAGATGTGAGTCTACATAGAGTATAGTAAATCAATATATCTAATTAAATTAATACAGTGCCTTCACTCAAGCCATTTGACATAGCTTACAAAACGGTGACAGAAAATATCGTGGAAATTATCTCAATAAAGGCGTCTTCAGAGCACTCTACGTAGAAATAAAATATATATGAATGCTAAACACTTTGAATATGTAAAATACAATATAAAAAAAGCCATTTACCCGAGACAATATTATCTTCAAAGAATAAAAGCCTGTGTTATAATTAAGGCCAATTTCCAAATTGAAAGAATAACAGTAAAAGCATATGCGCAGCTCATGTCATGTAGTTGCACTGTGTTGGAGATGCACGGATTAATTGGCTTCTGAATAAACAATTACAAGTATCGAAAGTCTACATCTTAAAATACAAAAAACGTATGAAGTACACGTAAAACACACGCGGTTAATACATCATTCCCATAGTCGATTGACACCTTCCAAGGGATGCAGCACTATCGGCACCACTTTTCGACGTGGACATGAGAATCTTAGCAGAATCTTAGCAGATTATCATGCCGTGTATAGCCGAAACTTCACCCGCATGTTCCGGAAAACGGAGCTCATTTGGTAAACCGTATAGTGCCAAACACGCATTCAACAAAGCTGCGTTGGGCAAGGTTTTCTTGTAAGGCTATAGATTTCGCAACATTGTCTGTATGCAACATGGCCCCATAAAGCAGTTAATTAATAACACAATATAATTAATGTCAACATTAATTTTTTTTATAACTCGGAGACAATAAGACTTGAAGGCACTTCTTTAATTTAACAAGCACCATCGGGGTAACACACAACACCCCGCGTGGGTGCACACTATTATTATTATTAAGAACCTATTTGCGGGATCCTGGAGCTTTCCGATGAGCCCCTTCTGTGACCTTTCCCCCCTAGATGTCCCCCTCTCGTATATATCGTGGCCGGCTGACGCGAGCACTGCCGTACACCGAAGTTCCCATTTTTTGCCAGCGCTATGCCACTACATATGTGCTTGCATCAGCCACAAGCGGTCTCAGGCAGTGACGTCATAGTGGCCATGTTTAATGGGGGAACGCGTTGCCTTTTTGCGTGAGGCCTTTCTGACGATTGATTTAGAGTCATTACGTAATTCATCGATCCTTCACTGACAGCGTTGTGATCTCACTACAACATCCTTATCTCCTTTGAAGTTTGAGTTGTTTTCTATTAAGACACTGGATCTCGGTACAATTGAACACGTTTGACACATTTTTAAAGCAACTTCTCTGCTCATGTCCCTTGTAATCGATCTCATTACCTTGACGTGTTCTATCTATTCTGCTGCCGTCTCACCACAGGAGACAATTGCAGGAGAGAAAACAAGAATGGAAAAGGAGAAGGCTACGGAAGAGAATGCCGTCACTTCTCTGAGGAAGTCATTCAAATCTTTTCAGGTACACGATGAATGTCTGTCTTCAGATTACTGCAGTCCCAATACACACGTGCTGTATTTACAAACCACTTGCACCATTGTTCTCGAATCGTAAACCTTGTAGTGGGTTTACTCTCCAAAACACAACCGGTTAGTGCTGAACTAGTAACGAATTAGCACATTTTGTTTACGTGACAAACCCTTGCTAATTGGCTGTGTCGATTGGTGGCGGGTTTTATTGACACATTTATATTTACGTGATATAACTCTAAAACCTTTATTATGGTATCTACATGGCACCACACAGCCGACCTTTCTACACAGCCCCATCGTTGGCATCTAACCGCACAGCTGGCTGATTAGTGTAGCGCCGACGATGATGAGAGCCGTGCAGAGGATCGGCCACTCGGCCGGACGAAGAAGAGAGATGATGGCGAGTAGCGATGCAACCAGGACCCGGGACCCCGCGACAGCCCTGAACGTTTGGTTCCGTCCCCCTTATATACCTCCCGGCTTGGCCAAGCCCCACCTCCAGCCACGCCCCCTTACAGAACCTTCTAGCAGTGTCCCGGAGCTTCCCGAATGACTCCACCTTTCACCTTTACCCCAGATAGTCCCCCTCCTAGTTAGTCATTATGTAACTCGCCCATACCCGTGATTACCCCTCCAGGCCGACATTACACACGCATGCACTGGTGCAGTATATCTTACGTAACAATTAATATCCGTAATATAAGAGACATACAAACGCCCACAGGGCTTAAATCCAAGACCTCAGCAGTGGCCATGCTTATATTATCTAGATTTCTATAGCGCCTTAACCCAAGGTACTTTACTGAAATTATACAAATGGTATATAAGATGGTAGTGCTTGAGATAAAGAATGTGGTTATTACAAGTGGTGGTGCAGTTATGGTGAACGTTTGGATAGCAGGCAGGAGAGATTATGGAAGGGTAGTGATTGGGGTTGTGGGTAGTGATATGGGTTGGAGTAGTGATAAGGGTGGTGATAGGGGATGGTGTAGTGATAGGGGTAGCGATAGGGGTTAGGGTAAGGATAGGGGTTGGGGTAGTGGTAGGGATTAGGGGAGTGATAGGGGTTAGGGGTTACGGTAGTGATGGGGGTAGTAAAGGGGTAGCGATAGGTGTAGTAAGAAGGGTTAGGGGAGTGATAGGGGTTGGGGTGGGCCTGGTTGTAGCTACGGGGTGGGGACAGAGAGTAGCAGTAGCAGCAGGATGGGCGACGGAGAAGAGATGGCGGTTGTTCTGAGGGAGGAATGGAAGCTGTAGGTTGTTGCCATGAGGATGGTCGCTCTGTGCACTGGAGGGGGAGTTTGTTCCAGTGGAAGGGAGCGAGAAGGGAGCAGGGACGAGAGAGCGAGACTGGGTGGAGCAGGGTGGCGAGGCAGCCACAAAGATGGGCGGTATAGACTGGGAGCAGAGAGGATGGGATGAGGGGGGGGGCAGCGCAGTGAGATAGGGTGGAGCAAGACCATGGAGGGATTTGTAGACTCGAGTGAGATGTTTAAACAGACAGCGATAGTAGACAGGGAGCCAGTGGAAATTGAGAAAGAAGAACAGAAGTGTGGGACTTGCGCGGGAGGTTAAACATGATCCGGGCTGAGGCATTTTGTATCCGCACCTCCGATTAGCGTGGTTGGCTACGTACAGTGCGAGATAAGTTGGCAGGAAAGCCGAGAAGAAGAGAGTTGCAGCAGTCGAGGTGAGTGCAAACGAGGGGAGTGAATCCGGAGTATAACAGCAGAGAGAAAGATGAGCAGATTCGTTATTTTGAGCTCGCTGGCCACCTCGGGTTCACTTTGCTGGACACTCACAAGTGTCCAGCCTCTTGCCGGTGTCCACTGCCAGTGCGTGTGCTGATGTAAACAGATCTTGTGCGGGTCTCCAGGACTTGACTGAAAATGTCAAGGATCGGATCAAGGAGAGCTTCGCCTTTGAGAGGCGACTGCTGGATGAGGAGGAGCAGGAGGCCCTGCGGGGAGTGCAGGAGAAGAGCCGCCAGGGGCTGTCGTGGATCCAGAATAAAATTGAGGAGCACGTGAAGAAAATAGAGACCCTCACCCAAGACGTCGGCAAGCTGGAGAAAGCGATGGCACTGCAGGATCCCATCGCCTTCTTAAAGGATGATCAGGTGACATTCTTGCTCATCAAGATCCACATGGAGGTGAGTCCCAGAGTCAGGTGGTGGCGAGATGTTCACTACCTCGCCTGGTAAAATTTTGACTTAAAGCTTTCATGTTTGCAGGAATTCATATTCTTTGGGTCTTTTGGTAAAGTCACGTAAATAGGTTAAAAGAAAATAACAAAAAAATAACAAAAAACTACGACGTTTCGATCATCAAATTCACCATGGAGATAGAAAAGGATGGCATGCTACCATTGTTGGATGTTCTAATCGAAAAGAGACCAGATGGCTCAATGGGACACTGTATACAGTAAAGCAACTCATACGGATGCCTACCTAAAACCTGACTCCCACCACCATCCATTCCAGAAGAGTTCCCTCATTAAAACTCTACACCATAGAGCTCGATGTATCTGCGACCATCATCACCTATCCAGTGAACTGAAACACGTCCACCAAGCTCTCAAGATGAATGGATATTCGGACCACACAAACCATAAAGCTATCACCCCAACCGTTGGGAAAGAACCATCTGAGGACCCAATCAAAACCATCCCCTTGCAATACATAGCAGGGGTCACCAAAAATAATTCCAAAATCTTGAGCAAACACAAGATCCAGGCTCGATTGAACACATTACATAAAATTCGTGATCTGATCTCATTTGTGAAAGATAGGATCCCTGATATGCAATAACCTGGCGTCTACAAACTAAGCTGTGTGTGTGGCAGTAGTTACATTGGGCAAACTAAGCGACATGTCTGGGACCGTGTTTGTGAGCATAAGGCAGATTTGAAACATAGCAGGACCAACATGTCGGCCATGGCTGATCATTGTTGTAATGTGGTTGGCTCACGCGAAATTGATTTCTCCAAGACGAAGGTACTTTGTCAGTCCACTGGCTACCAACAAAGATTCGTTCATGAAGCCATCCATATATACAGAAACAGACACAATTTCCACCAAGAGGATGGGTACAAACTCGGCAATCATTGGAAGGAAGTTATCAACCAGTTTAAGTCATAACTGGCTGTGATGTTCCCATCCTGCCACCTTCCGATGTTAGTTTTTTTTAATTTGTATTTTCCCTGTGGCTTCAGCTCTCCGATTTGACATAAATATTACATTTCTCTCACCAACACAGCCACCTACGTGCGCCGACCACCACACTTTGGCGGCTCTGCGATCTTACATTAACGTGCTAATCTCCTACATTAACATAGCCACCCCCAGACGCTTGATGTGGAGGCCGCTTTCCAATCTTACATTAACGTGCTAATCTCCTACATTAACATAGCCACCCCCATACGCTTGATGTGGAGGCCGCTTTCCGATCTTACATTAACGTGCTAATTTCCTACATTAACATAGCCACCCCCATACGCTTGATGTGGAGGCCGCTTTCCAATCTTACATTAACGTGCTAATTTCCTACATTAACATAGCCACCCCCAGACGCTTGATGTGGAGGCCGCTTTCCAATCTTACATTAACGTGCTAATCTCCTACATTAACATAGCCACCCCCATACGCTTGATGTGGAGGCCGCTTTCCGATCTTACATTAACGTGCTAATCTCCTACATTAACATAGCCACCCCCATGCGCTTGATGTGGAGGCCGCTTTCCGATCTTACATTAACGTGCGAATCTCCTACATTAACATAGCCACCCCCATACGCTTGATGTGGAGGCCGCTTTCCAATCTTACATTAACGTGCTAATCTCCTACATTAACATAGCCACCCCCATGCGCTTGCTGTGGAGGCCGTTTTCCGATCTTACATTAACGTGCTAATCTCCTACATTAACATAGCCACCTCCATGCGCTTGCTGTGGAGGCCGCTTTCCAATCTTACATTAACGTGCTAATCTCCTACATTAACATAGCTACCCCCATGCGCTTGATGTGGAGGCCGCTTTCCGATCTTACATTAATGTGCTAATCTCCTACATTAACATAGCCACCCCCATGCGCTTGATGTGGAGGCCGCTTTCCGATCTTACTTTAACGTGCTAATCTCCTACATTAACATAGCCACCTCCATGCGCTTGCTGTGGAGGCCACTTTCCAATCTTACATTAACGTGCTAATCTCCTACATTAACATAGCCACCCCCATGCGCTTGATGTGGAGGCCGCTTTCCGATCTTACATTAACGTGCTAATCTCCTACATTAACATAGCCACCCTCATGCACTTGATGTGGAGGCCGCTTTCCAATCTTACATTAACGTGCTAATCTCCTACATTAACATAGCCACCCCCATGCGCTTGCTGTGGAGGCCGCTTTCCGATCTTACTTTAACGTGCTAATTTCTCACATTAATATCACCAGCACCGCCCACTTCGTTTACAACCCATGGGCTATGCCCATTTCAAACCTTTTCAACAGTCTGCCATCAGCAGCTCTCTCACTCTTTTTTTAGTCCTAATGACAATTGCTTGTGTTGTAATCGAAACGTCATCGTTTTTTGGGTATTTTATTTTAATATTATTATTTATTTTTATTAATTTGAACCTGTCTACGTGACATTACTGAAAGACCCAAAGAATATACCTCGCCTTGTATGTTGGAGGTCATGGGTTCGATCCCGACCCTGATGCCTTCTGTATATTTGGATTTTGCGTGTCTCTCTCTTTCCCCGTGGTCGCGCTATTTTTTTCTCCAGGTCCTCCGGTTTTTCCCTCCATATTTATAAACACGTGTTTGGATTATTTGGCTGCTATACATTTCCACGTGATAAAGCCACTTCGTCGAGCTGTCATTTGCGACAGCCAGGTTGCTTCTGAGCTATATAGCTCAGTGGGCCTTACCTGGAAAAATAAAAAAAATAGTTTAGTTTATGAGAATAGGTTTTCCCCTTTTTTTGCTGCCAACAAAACAGGTATTCTTGGTTCTTTCGGTAAAGTCACGTAGAAGGGAAACAATAAAATAATAAAAATATAAAACAATATTGTTTCCCTTCTACGTGACCTTACCGAAAGAACCAAGAATATGAATCCCTGCAGTTATGAAAGCTTTAAATCAAAACAAAACAGGTGTTAAGATGTTAAATCACCAAACTGAAATCTTTTTACAAGGAATCATGTTTGCATTAACCACAATACTTGTGGTCAGAATGCAAACAAAAAACGCACTGATAGTATATGCATTGTCCTTGAAACTGAATGGTCCAAATCAGGCCTTTTAGACCAGAGGACGCCAAAAGGCATTTTCACGTCCTCTGGTCTAACACCGTTTTGAGACTAGGATCAAATGAAAGCTGTCTCTGGTGTGGACCAATCAGTTTCAAAGACAATGCATAAATTATCAGAGTGTTTTTTTTGGCATCCTGACCACAAGTATTGTGGTTAATGCAGACATGATTCCTTGTAAAAAGGTTTCAGTTTGGTGTTTTAACATCTTAACACCTGTTTTGTTGCCAGAACACAGGGGAAAACCTATTTTAATTTTTGGTACTGGTGTAATGAGAGAGCGCCATCTAGTGGGTGCCAAGGGGTAACTGCACGTGCACCATCGGATAACCGGTATCCAATCCTGAGCGGGATTACATCTCTGGGCCAAAGGTAACGGGTGGAGCCGGTGAGAATGTTCGGAAAACATCGGGAAGGTTTCATGAAGGGGCGTGGCTAGAGGTGGAACCTAGCTAGAGAGGGAGGCGAACCTCGACGGTGGGACGGAGAGATCGTCTCATCCACGGCAGTGATAAAAGGGGAAATACCCGGAGAGAGAAGGAGCGGAGCTGTGCAGAAATTCGGTTAATTAAAAGACACCATCCAAGAGTCGTCGTGGAAGTCGTTTATTACACTGGCAAAGGAGGTCCCATGATGTTGTTTAGTTTAGTTGAGGTGAGTCCCAGTCTGTTCTAAGATTGCTCTATAGTCTGTTTCATTGAAGGCATCTTACATAGTTGATGTTTTCTCCCTTGAAGCATTGTTGATGTTTTTTCCTTTGAAGCATTAAAACTATATAATTTGTATCTATCTGTCATGTTTATAACAACACTCAACTTATAATCAGAAGGTGATATTTTACTGTCTCGTTTGAGGATCCACTTTGTAAATTATCATCATCATCTCCCCATGGTCTAGGAATTCAGGCGCATTGCATTGAGTGGCCATTCAACTACCAGCCATGGATCTGTTGTTCATGGCTGAGGATTGGAGATGGCATATAGGGGATTGGGTTAAGTCACGGCTTGGAGCTGGGCCATAGGGATGTCACGCACTTAATGAGAAGGTATCCAACAAGGTGGTGACACCATTGGCGAGACCCAATGGCTTGTGAATCGATCACTTTATAGAGATTAACGAGAGCCGTCTGTGTCTTTGTCTGCCCCAGGAACGTAATGCGAGCTCGACGACCCCGGAGACGAGAGGTATATGGCAGTAAGTTCTCTATTTATGTTGGGGATGCCTCCTTAGAAAACGCGACATTAAGCGAAACAAATCAAACCCTAATTTACCATTGGCTTCATGGTAGCACCTTCGATTAGCACGGTTGGCTATGCATGGTGTGAAAGAAGTTCAACATTCATACGTATATTTAGGATACGTTGTCGGGGATACGTTTTTCTGTCAACATTTCCAGAAAAAATAAAGTAAATAAGTACCAAACAAAGATAAGGAAGATACCCACCAACTTTGTATATAACAAGTTTAAACATATGCGTACTTCAGGCGACATCTAACAAGTGTATGTATCTATGCGAAGTGGAGCAGTGACGCAGTGTTCAACGCACTCTGCTATGAACCCAGCAACCTCACTTCAACTCAGAGGCGGCAAATGGCCTTGGAACTGTCAATTTTTCTTTGCTTCCTTGGCACCGTACTAATAAACCAGCTTAAGGTAATTACAGTGAGGATGGTCTCGTAATGATAAATAAATAACGGTCAATGAGCCGTTAAAAAATCAATTGAATTGTCTTTAATAAACAGCTTCGGGAGCAACAAGAAACAGCACCTCCCAGCCACCATCATTGTCTATCGATCTGCTGTATATCAACTGTCTAGAAGTTCTCCTTAGCACCACCTCTGACGATAAAAATCAGCCTCGATTAAGAACGAATCAAGAATTGTCGTTCACAAGAATAGCATACACAACATTCGTGCCGTTTATCAGCAAACTCAACCACTCTGGAGCAATATCCATCACACTTTAATCGAGCCAGACAATGCTGATGCTGGAGGCTGGATTACCCATTGTAATGTCTTTTGACAAAGTTGTCTCAGAAGCACTGCCGTTGTCGATCTCCTCACTGGAGCTGTCATTCCCTTCTTCCTATCGATGACGCCACGACTTCAGTCGAGATGCGTGGCATGGTCGTGACGTTGCTTTCGGGTGCCTTCATCCAATTTCTAAACACGATGCGTGTTGTCAGGTGACTACTATTGGTCCCTTATACAACGTGTCTACAACGTGCACCTTTTGGCTCTAACAAAAGCTGTCTCGGGTCTGGACCAATCAATTTCAAGGACAGTGCCAATACATTATCAGAGTTGTTGTTTTTTGTTCGCATTCCGACCGCAGGTATTGTGGTCAATGTAAACACGACTCCTTGTAAAAAAGGTGTCAGTTTTGTTGCCAGATAAAAGGGTAAAAAAACAATGATCATGTTTTGCTACTGGCAAAGGAGGTTCTAATGGCACATACCATTGGTTCAATAAAATAGATAGGGACTTCATGGACACCCAGTACATGGACTGCATGTGCGTCGGTGGGCCAATGTGCCCGGCTCCAGTCGGATTTAAATGGCTGTTGCCCATGGCGAGCTTTACATTACCGTGGTGATGCTCATCAGAGGCCTTAATAATATACTGCATGTTGTCAAGGCGTCTAGATCTCATGTTTTTCCCCATTTTATTTCCAACAGGATGTCCTACGATACTCTATGGTATGAAACATCATCCGGAACATGCAATCTCCCACCAAAAACACTGAATACTTACTGCGGTTGTACACCCAGTTGGCCGTGTCGGGTGGTGGAGGGTTACGACACATATCTTAATAACGCTATCGAACCCAAAAACCTTTATAATGAAAAACACGGCGAGCTTCGCATTACCGTGGTGATGCTCATCAGAGGCCATCTTCATAAACTGCTGCTTCTGTTCAATCGCTTGAAGCTGAGCTTGTGTTTGCCAAGGCTCGATGCCATTTATGTCTCAGCCCTCGGATTTTTGCGGTTTACCTGAACAGTTTGAACAAATGTCAGCTAATTAACATGCTGTCAAGGCAGCTACATCTGATGGTTTTCCCCATTTTATTTCCAACAAGAGGTCCCTCGATATACCAAGGTATGGCACATCATGCTGAACATGCATTCCCTCACCAAAAACACTTTATACTTAATGCAGTTGTACCCCAATACGTCAGCCGTTCATCTGAGCTTGCGTTGTCCTTCCCCCACAGCTTGCTTAAGCCACCTCTGATTAGCGTGGTTGGCTACGTACGGTGCGCAACAAGTTCACAACATAGTACTAACGTAGTCCTCTGCATGTTCCTGGAAGGCGTCTCCAACATTGAATTGTGCATGCTTATGCTAGAGCAGAATCTGAGTGATGTAATATCAACAAACAAACCTGAAGCAGCTTGGGGTCTGATCGAAAATCCCATTTACGATCAATCGCATGGCATTTTCACTCTCTGCATCTACCAGAAGGGTAGCTTTCATTTTCTTGGAAGTCAATTAATAAAATGTCGTTATATGTTAATGCTGTTTGTGACACATTAACGGCGTGGTTAAAGTAAAAAAAAAAACATTCGGTATGTGCTTTTCGCAATTGGTACAATCATTTTACACATGTCTATATATATTGCAAACCTTCGGGCTACCATCAAAGATTTGTCCATGAAGCCATCCAGACATATATAAACACAGAGACAACTTCAACCGAGAAGATGGGTATACGCTGAGCAACCATTGGAAGGACGTCATTAACCTAGCGCCAGATTACAGGCAGCCACGTGCACCAGCACGGCCACTGGCTCCACCGCCAGCCCTCCTCTGTTACTGCCATGGATGGCGCAGACGGTGCGAGCAGCCTCACCGGGGGCGCTGGAAGCGTCGAGGGGGCGCCCAGCCCGGGGACCTCCCACGGAGATGCTGGCCCGGGGCCGGGGCCACAGGGGTGCTCCCTGGCGAGGCGGGAGTAGCTCTTCATTTGACGTTAACAGTTTAAAATATTTTCACACCGACATAGCCACCGCCGCGTGCCGACCTCGACTTGGCGGTGGCTCCGCGATCACACATTAACATTCTAATCCCTCACATTAACATCACTAACACCGCCCCTCTCCCCCTGCCACCGATTATCTATGCCCCACCCCCCTCTCTCTCCCCCCCTCCCCCCTTTGTCTTCACACGCAGCCTCCCACTTCCAGCCCCGCCCACTCCCCCTGGGGTTGTGCCCAGCTCAGACCTATATAACCTCGTGTCACGGCAGCTCTCTCGCCTACTACAGCAGTTTTCTTGCTGTGGCTGTCTCACCTGATGACGATTGCTCTGTGTTGCCATCGAAATGTCGTGATTTAGTTTTCTTTTCAGCAAATTAACATGTTGGATTTTGCGGTTTACCTGAACAGTTTGAACAAATGTCAGCTAATTAACATGCTGTCGAGGCATCTAGATCTGATGGTTTCCCCCATTTTATTGCCAACAGGATGTCCTACGAGTATGCGAGGTATGGAACAACCATCCCGAACAGGCAACCCCCCACCAAAAACACTGTATACTTACTGTAGTTGTGTACCCCATTACGTTAGCCGTTCGACCGAGCTTGCGTTGTCCTTCCCACACAAGCAATCGTATGAAAAGATGTGGGCATCATGTGTTCTACACGCACCGGTATCGTCAATTAAACCAAGTCCACGTTTCGTGTCACGAAATGTTGGCTATGTGGTACCACTTATAGTACGGAGATGTTCAAAGGCAGTTCCTCCTAAAATAGCAAAAGTAGTAGTCTTTAATGGTACAATTCAATGTTCTGCGGAGAGACGGTTATACCTCTTCCAATGGCTCACTCTTTGGTTATTTCGATAAAGTCACGTAGGTAGAAAAGAAAACTAAATCACGACATTTCGATCGCAACACAGAGCAATCGTCATCAGGTGAGACAGCCACAGCAACAAAACTGAAGTAGGCGAGAGGGCTGCCGTGACACGAGGTTATATAGGTCTGAGCTGGGCACAACCCCAGGGGAAGTGGGCGGGGCTTGAAGTGGGAGGCTGCGTGTGGAGACAAGGGGGGGGGGAAGTGGGCGGGGCTTGAAGTGGGAGGCTGCGTGTGAAGACAAGGGGGGGGAAAAGTGGGTGGGGCTGGACGTGAGAGGCTGCGTGTGAAGACAAGGGGGGAAGGGGAAGTGGGCGGGGCTGGAAGTGGGAGGCTGCGTGTGAAGACAAGGGGGGGGGGGGAAGTGGGCGGGGCTAGAAGTGGGAGGCTGCGTGTGAAGACAAGGGGGGGGGGAGAAGTGGGCGGGACTGGAAGTGGGAGGCTGCGTGTGAAGACAAGGGGGGGGGGGGGGAGTGGGCGGGGCTGGAAGTGGGAGGCTGCGTGTGAAGACAAGGGAGGGGGGAAGTGGGCGGGGCTTGAAGTGAGAGGCTGCGTGAGACAAGGGGGGAGAGGGGGGGGTTGGACAGAGGTCTCGATGGGAGCTGCGTGTCGTGATTTATTTTTTTCTACCTACGTGACTTTATCGAAATAACCAAAGAGTTTGTCATTGGAAGAAGTAATAGACTACTACTATTGCTCTTTTAGAAGGAACTGCCTTTGAACATCTCCGTACCATAAGTGGTACCGCATACTCATTGTTTTTTTCGGTAAAGTCACGTATGTAGAAATACCACAAAATTATTTTAAAACATGTAAAACATAATATAAAATAATTTTGTGGTATTTCTACATACGTGACTTTACTGAAAAAAACAATGAGTAATTTATGCAGTCACGAAAGCTTTAATTCTTTATTGGTACCACATACATATAATACAAAAATAAAATTATATAATAGCATACGACGTTTCGATTGCAACACAAGCAATCATCATCAGGTACAGAATTTACACAGACACATCAGGGGACACAGAGAGAGGCGGAGGAGCACACTAAATCAAACAGGGTTTAGCGAAAATTATGAAACTATATAAAGCAACACAGACGGTCGGTTAAAACACAATTAACGCATGGTCTGGTTGATTACGCTATTTCAAAGATTGCTAAATTGTAAGTTAAGTGTCTGTGTAAATTCTGTACTTGATGATGATTGCTTGTGTTGCAATAGAAACGTCGTATGCTATTATATAATTTTATTTTTTATTATTTCTACGTGACTTTACCGAAAGAAACAAAGAGTAATTCCTGCAGTCACGAAAGCACCTAATCAAGTTTGGTACCACATAGCCAACATTTCGTGACACAAAACGTGGACTTGGTTTAATTAACAACGGTGTGTGTAGAACACATGATGCCCACATCTTTTCAAACCCTTTTTTTTTAGTTTCACTGTAGCACTGCCAAACCACTCATCCATCACGCCGATGGAACGCTTAAAAATAAAAAAACTTAATGACTGAATATTTTATTAATGAGAGAAAAAAATGACGTGAATACTCTTGCTCAGACTGAAATCAAAACTTGATTAGCAATGAAGGATCCTCTTGCTCGGAGCACTTTTCACCTTTCGGCTTAATTAGTGCACGGAAAGCGTTCCGGTTGGATGTTTTAATCTCTTTTGAATGTTCTTCAGTTAATTTTTGGGTAGCCTTTCCCACCTACATTGGTATGGATTAGAGAGGTGTTACGGGACCACGTCTGTTGATGGATTTAATTTGGATTCGTATGCTCATGAATACAATTTTCCATTCACGTAGCTTTGTGCTTCACGTGACGCTTACAGCTATGGGCGCTGCATTTACCACATACAGCTTATCAAATTGTGATTCTCCCAGTGCATACATCTAGATATGACAGCTCCTCACTGGAGCTGTTATTCCCTACTTCTTATAGATGACGCCACTCTTCTGTTGAGGTGCGTGGCACGTCAACACGATACGCGTTGGCAGGTGATTACTAATATAACAATAGGTTTTACCCTTTCTGGCAATAAAACAGGTGTCAAGATGTTAAAACACCATACGGAATCCTTATTCAATGAATCCAGTCTGCATTTACCACACGCGGTACTTGTAGTGAACATTGTCTTTGAAACTGATTGGTCCACACCAGAGACAGCTTTCTTTAGAGCCTAGTCTTAAACAGTGTTAGACCAGGGGACGCCAAAAGGCGAACAGCACAAAGACAATGCCACTACCAGGACATTGATAGGTCGGGGTGAGCAGCTACAATATGGGACCCTTCTTGCCAGTATTAAAATATAACAATAGGTTTTACCCCTTCTGGCAATGAAACACGGCGAGCTTCGCATTACCGTGGTGATGATTATCAGAGGCCCTCTTCATGTACTGCTGCTTCTGTTCACTACGCTGGCATGCAATGACTTGAAGCTGAGCTTGTGGTTGCCAACGCCCGATGCCATCTCTGTCTCAGTGCACGAATTTTGCGTTATACCTGAAAAGTTTTAAACAAATGTCAGCAAATTAACATGTTGTCAAGACAGCTAGATCTGAGGGTTTTTCCCATTTTATTTCCAACAGGATGTCCCTCGATCCTCTAAGGTATGGAACATCATCCCGATCATGCAATCTCCCACCAGTTCATCCGCGCTTGCGTTGTCCTTCCCCCACAGCTTGCTTAAGCCACCTCTGATTAGCATGGTTGGCTACATACGGTGCGCAACAAGTTCCCAATATAGTACTAACGTAGTCCTCTGCATGTTGCTGGAAGGCGTCTCCCACATTAAATTGTGCATGCTTATGCTAGAGCAGAATCTGAGTGATGTAATAACAGCAAACCTGAAGCAGCTTGGGGTCTGATCGAAAATCCCATTCACGGTCAACCGCATAGCACTTTAAATCTCTGCATCTACCAGCCGGGTAGCCTTAATGTTCCTGGAAGGCAATTAACAAAATATCATTCTGGCAATTAAACAGGTGTCAAGATGTTAAAACACCATATAGCATCCTTTTTCAAGGAATCCTGTCTGCATTAACCACACGTACCTGTGGTGAACATGGAAACAAAAAAAAAAAACACTGATAATATATTGGCATTGTCTTGGAAACTGATTGGTCCACACCAGAGACAGCTTTTTTTTGAGCCTCGTCTCAAACATTGTCAGACCAGAGGACAACGCCAAAAGGCGAACAGCACAAAAACAATGCTGCTATCAGGGCATTGATATCTCGGGGTGAGCAGCTACAATATGGGACCTTGCCAGTTTTAAAATATAACAAGGTTTTACCCTAAATTTTGATTTAAAGCTTTCGTGACTGCAGGAATTCATATTCTTAGCTCTTTCGGTAAAGTCACGTTGAAGGGAAACAATAAAATAATAAAACAAATATAAAACAAACATTATCATGACGTTTCGACCATATCACAAACGGTCGTCATCAGGTGTGTCGGTTTGCATTAATTTATTTATTTATAAAACGGTGTATTTATTTATAAAAAACGTCAGCGCCACGCGCAGCGATTTAGCAGTTTATTTAGAAGGACTAGTCCATCTATGTTCTGAAAAGAGGAGGGGGGAGACGAAAAATTAATGTATGCTGTCTGAAAGCCACTGTAAGCATGAACAATCAATTAAGACCTGAAATTGTTAATCAAATCTTTCCAATGATTGCTAAGCCAGAATCCATCTTCTGGATTGAAATTGTCTCTGTGCTTGTATATGTGGATAGCCTCATGAACGAATCTCTCATGGTAGCCAGATGGCTTACAAAGAACCTCTGTCTTAGAAAAGTCAATGTCATGTGAGCCTACTGAGTTATAACAATGATCTGCCACGGCCGAGGTGTTGGTCCTACCGTGTTTAAGGTCTGCTTTGTGTTCACGAATGCGGTCCGAGACATGGCGTTTGGTTTCTCCAATGTAACTACTACCACAGAGGCAACTTAGTTTGTAGACACCAGGGTACTGTATGTCCGGAATCACATGTTTTACAGACGGAACCAGATCACGGATTTTATGTAATGTGTTGAAACGGACCTGGATCTTGTGTTTATTACATAAAATCCGTGATCTGGTTCCGTCTGTAAAACATGTGATTCCGGACATACAGTACCCTGGTGTCTACAAACTAAGTTGCCTCTGTGGTAGTAGTTACATTGGAGAAACCAAACGCCATGTCTCGGACCGCATTCGTGAACACAAAGCAGACCTTAAACACGGTAGGACCAACACCTCGGCCGTGGCAGATCATTGTTATAACTCAGTAGGCTCACATGACTTGACTTTTCTAAGACAGAGGTTCTTTTTAAGCCATCTGGCTACGATGAGAGATTCGTTCATGAGGCTATCCACATATACAAGCACAGAGACAATTTCAACCGAGAAGATGGATTCTGGCTTAGCAATCATTGGAAAAATTTGATAAACCATTTCAGGTCTTAATTTATTGTTCACGCTTACAGTGGCTTTCAGACAGCATACATTAATTTTTCGTCTCCCCCCTCCTCTTTTCAGAACATAGATGGACTCGTCCTTCTAAATAAACTGCCAAATTGCTGCGCGTGGCGCTGACGTTTTTTTTAATAACTAAATAAATACACCGTTTAAAAATAAATACATTTATACAAACCGACACACCTGATGACGACCGTTTGTGTTATGGTCGAAACGTGAGAATTTTTATTGTTTTATATATATATTTTATTATTTTATTGTTTCCCTTCAACGTGACTTTGCCGAAAGAGCTAAGAATATAAAAAACACACTGATAATATATTGGCATTGTCTTGTAAACTGATTGGTCCACACCAGAGACAGCTTTTTGTTGAGCCTCGTCTCAAACATTGTTAGACCAGAGGACAACGGCAAAAGGCGAACAGCACAAAAACAATGCCGCTATCAGGGCATTGGTAGCTCGGGGTGAGCAGCTATAATATGGGACCTTGCCAGTTTTAAAATATAACAAGGTTTTAGCCTAAATTTTGGTTTAAAGCTTTCGTGACTGCAGTAATTCATAAAACACGGCGATGTAATTACCAGCGAAACGTCGTACTCAAAATTGTAAATGATGTTGATTCACTCTTCAACACACCGGTGGCTAAAGTAGTGAACTATTTGTCTTTTGAAAACGTGACACATTTTTTACTGTTTGGCCGTGTCGGGTGGTGGAGGGTTACGACACATTTCTTAATAACGCGATCGAACCCAAAAACCTTTATTATGAAAAACACGGCGAGCTTCGCATTACCGTGGCGATGCTCATCAGAGGCCCTCTTCATAAACTGCTGCTTCTGTTCAATCGCTTGAAGCTGAGCTCGTGGTAGCCAAGGCTCGATGCCATTTATGTCTCAGCCCTCGGATTTTTGCGGTTTACCTGAACAGTTTGAACAAATGTCAGCTAATTAACATGCTGTCAAGGCAGCTACATCTGATGGTTTTCCCCATTTTATTTCCAACAGAAGGTCCCTCGATACACCAAGGTATGGAACATCATGCTGAACATGCAATCCCCCACCAAAAATACTGAATACTTACTGCAGTTGATCACCCATACGTCAGCTGTTCGTCTGAGCTTGCGTTGTCCTTCCCCTACAGCTTGCTTAAGCCACCTCTGATTAGCGTGGTTGGCTACAGTGAGGGAAAAAAGTATTTGATCCCCTGCTGATTTTGTACGTTTGCCCACTGACAAAGAAATGTTCTGTCTATAATTTAAACGGTAGGTTTATTTGAACAGTGAGAGACAGAATAACAACAACAAAATCCAGAAAAACGCATCTCAAAAATGTTATAAATTGATTTGCATTTTAATGAGGGAAATAAGTATTTGACCCCTCTGCAAAACATTACTTAGTACTTGGTGGCAAAACCCTTGTTGGCAATCACAGAGGTCAGACTTTTATTGTAGTTGGCCACCAGGTTTGCACACATCTCAGGAGGGATTTTGTCCCACTCCTCTTTGCAGATCTTATCCAAGTCATTAAGGTTTCGAGGCTGACGTTTGGTAACTCGAACCTTCAGCTCCCTCCACAGATTTTCTATGGCATTAAGGTCTGGGGACTGGCTAGGCCACTCCAGGACCTTAATGTGCTTCTTCTTGAGCCACTCCTTTGTTGCCTTGTCCGTGTGTTTTGGGTCATTGTCATGCTGGAATACCCATCCACGACCCATTTTCAATGCCCTGGCTGAGGGAAGGAGGTTCTCACCCAAGATTTGACGGTACATGGCCCCGTCTGTCGTCCCTTTTATGCGGTGAAGTTGTCCTGTCCCCTTAGCAGAAAAACACCCCCAAAGTATAATGTTTCCACTTCCATGTTTGACGGTGGGGATGGTGTTCTTGGGGTCATAGGCAGAATTCCTCCTCCTCCAAACACGGCGAGTTGAGTTGATGCCAAAGAGCTCCATTTTGGTCTCATCTGACCACAACACTTTCACCCAGTTGTCCTCTGAATCATTCAGATGTTCACTGGAAAACTTCAGACGGGCATGTATATGTGCTTTCTAGAGCAGGGGGACCTTGCGGGCGCTGCAGGATTTCAGTCCTTCACGGCGTAGTGTGTTACCAATTGTTTTCTTGGTGACTATGGTCCCAGCTGCCTTGAGATCAATGACAAGATCCTGCCGTGTAGTTCTGGGCCGATTCCTCACAGTTCTCATGATCATTGCAACTCCACGAAGTGAGATCTTGCATGGAGCCCCAGGCCGAGGGAGATTGACAGTTCTTTTGTATTTCTTCCATTTGCGAATAATCGCACCAACTTTTGTCACCTCACCAAGCTGCTTGGCAATGGTCTTGTAGCCCATTCCAGTCTTGTGTAGGTCTACAATCTTGTCCCTGACATCCTTGGAGAGCTCTTTGGTCTTGAACATGGTGGAGAGTTTGTAATCTGATTGATTGATTGCTTCTGTGGACAGATGTCTTTTATACAGGTAACAAGCTGAGATTAGGAGCACTCCCTTTAAGAGTGTGCTCCTAATCTCAGCTCGTTACCTGTATAAAACACACCTGGGAGCCAGAAATCTTTCTGATTGAGAGGGGGTCAAATATTTATTTCCCTCATTAAAATGCAAATCAATTTATAACATTTTTGACATGCGTTTTTCTGGATTTTTGTTGTTGTTATTCTGTCTCTCACTGTTCAAATAAACCTACAATTAAAATTATAGACTGATCATTTCTTTGTCAGTGGGCAAACGTACAAAATCAGCAGGGGATCAAATACTTTTTCCCTCACTGTAGCTTTGTATGTGTGTTACTGACTATTGAATATAGGTTTCATCCTTTCCCTGCGAATGCCGTCAGTTCAGCTTAACGTTTGGAAACGGCGACGATGACCAAATCCCCTCTCTTCAGGCGACCGCAGGCAAATATCTGCTTCTCCGGCTCTCAAAGTCTTGTGAGTATGGGTGGAGGTGTGGGTGTCTCGATGTGTGCATTGTGTACACGGGGAGTGGTGGTGTTGTGGTTAGCACGCTGCACTACGAATCCGGCGACCCGAGTTCGAGTCCCGCTCATGGCTAACACCGGTCACGAATCTATCAACCGGTCTTGGGCCTCCCCTAGGTCGACTCAGCATCAAATGAGTACCTGGTGTGGTGTGTAGTAAACATCGCCACTGGGAGAGACAAAGGCGGTCGGGCGTGATAACCACCCTCGTGTGCTGTGCCGGCCTTCATAGCTGCTACTCGCTAACAGCACTCGCCCCAACAGTCTGTTAAGGCTACACGGGAGATATTTGTCTTTTGCATTGTGTATGGTTGAGCTGAAGCAGAGGCCTCACGTCTGTGTGGCCAGCTCTAGACTCCGCAGGAGGGTCTCTATCTCCCTCTACGCATGCATAGACAGCTGGCTGGGGAGCTGGACCGGTTCCACTTGAACATCTGTGGAATACAGGTGGACTCGTTCTGGCTCTTGGAACAATGAGTGGAAGGTCCTCCGCTTGGGGAACGATAACATCACAAACAACAGGCAGTGGCCCTTCTGAATACATTTGTGAAGGGGAGCTAAATAACGATGTGTGGAGGGCCATTTGTTTCTATTATGAAGAAAGAAATCACGGATAATGCAACTAAAATGTAAATGTGGCTTTAACCTGGATAATTCGTTCACGGATAATAACTAGGCCTACTTCAGCAGTTTTTTTCTTGCTGTAGTCCCACCTGATGACGATTGCTTGTGTTGCGATCGAAATCTCGTGATCTATTATGTTTCTACCTACGTGACTTTACCAAAAGAACCAAAGAGTATGGATTGCCTGCAGTCACGAAAGCTTAAGATCAATATTAGTTCTCTTTATTAACGTATATTGCATCAGCTCATCTCTATATAAGCCAAGCCAGTAATACATGTACACATGTGTAAGTACTTTTGGACATGTGTAGGTACATGTGGATATGCGTAGGTACATGTGGGCATACGTCAGTACACATCAATTTTCAGAGACCCGAACCAGTGCATGTGGATGAGCAGAGCACCTGTTTGCAATGCAGTTGCAGCGCCAATAGCGACGCAGCACATCTATACGGCACACAAACCAATGTGGGACAGGTTTAATAGATGCCCTGAATCGAGTGCATTGTAATTGATCGACGCTTCCTATGGCTGTTGGATGTCGAGTGTGCGCATGCTGGTCAATAAAAGGGCTTGGATGAGCAGGAATGTGGGGAATTTAAGACTTGGAGCAAGAGTGGAACCAGTTGGAAGGGCATAGGGGTTGGGTGCCATTTATTTAAGGAATCGTTTCTCGCATAAGGTTTAAGTGACAGTGACGTGCAGTATCAGCAGCATGCCCCATTATGAGCTCTCTATCTTTCAGTATTATTTGGACCATGTAATTGTGTAATTGTTGTCCACAGATGGTTGTTCTCCAACTCTGAATGCAGCCTCGTCTCTTCCTCGCCTCCAAATTTACAAAGACCTTAGGACGGTGAAGGTCATGCGTTCATCCCAGACTGTCTCAAACGAGTCACAGGCACAAGTCCTGGGCTCTGAGAGCTTCCTAACGGAGACGGGGCGACGCTACTGGGAGGTGGATGTGAGCAATTGTGGAAGGTGCTGTGTGGGAGTCGCATACGAAACGATGCCGCATAACGGAGTTGGTAAGGAATGTTGGCTGGGACAGAACTCCATGTCCTGGTGTTTAGAAAAAGACGGCGACACAATCAAAGTTCTGCATGGGGGAGTGGAACTCTTTAAAAGAGAAAAGAGTTTGGGTTTTAACAAAGTCGGCATTTTTCTGGATTGTAAGGCGAGACTCCTGTCATTTTACTGCCTTGGCACCAGGGAGCTCTTGCACTCATTTCGCCACCACTTTTCCCGACCTCTTGTGCCAGCTTTTGGGTTGTGGTATTCGGAGTCTAATAATAATTATCTGTCAATCGTTGAGCTCAAGTGATAGCTCATCTCACACTCTGCTCCGTGCCATCGCAATCGTCACACACGACAGGAATCTCGTACATCATACGACGATGGCACGGGATCACGCGGAGTCATACGAGCAGACTACACACACACACACACGCAGGACTTCATTCACATCTCTCTAGATCAGGGGTCGGTAATCTGACTCCAGAGCCGGATGCTTCGTGACGTTATTCATTAAGGACCACCATCTCGTATTCACCACGTGGATTGCGGGCTCTTGAAATTCCGATTTCGAAGAAAAATGCCACTTCTCGTTATTTTGTGTTGCCAGCCTCCCTGCTCTCGATGAAGATTCTTAAGAGAAAAAATTACGATAACAGGGGTTTCCCCTTTCTGGCAAATAAAACAGTTCTGTTAAGATGGTAAGACACCAAAATCAAACCTTTTCAAGGAATCATGTCTGCATTAACCACATATACTTGTGGTGAACATGCAAAAAAACATGCTCTGACACTATTGAAACTGATTGGTCCACACCAGAGACAGCTTTCTTTAGAGCCTAGTCTCAAACAGTGTTAGACCAGAGAAAGCCAAAAGGTGTTTTTCCCATTGACTCCTGCGGTGAAAGCTGGGTTACGTTTCAGCCCCAAAAGTTTATACTCTTGAACAAATTTTTTTTTTTACGTGAGAAATTAAAGTTTTTTTATTTTAACATAACGTTATAAAACATGAAATGTAAAGCCTCACACGAAGAACCACAGTGCTTCCAAGTGCCTGTCCTCAGAGTCTGCAATTAGCACCACCACCAACACCTCCCCAACCAAGGTTTTGATGTAAATATTTCACAGGGACACTCAATAAGGGGCCATCCATTTAGTACGTACGCATGGAGGGGGAGTAACCCAAATGCGTACGCTTGCGTATGGGGTCTACTGACTACGTGCGTATGCATAGAAAATGTTTGGGGGGGGGGGGGGTGAAGCATCGATTATAATTTGTCTACATTGGCCTTCACATGAGTTAGACAGTCCGGCGGTGGACTATGTGTTTGCTCAAACACGTAAAAATTATAAATCTTTGATTGTTTCTGCGTGGATTAAATATCGGCCTTTCTATAGGAATCGGGGAGGGGGGGGGGGTGCATCAGGTGTACGTACGCAGGTGGAGGGGGGTTGTAAGAAGTACGCGTGCCTACAGGGAGGGGGGGAGGGGTCAAGTTTTGACGGAATTTCGCGTACGTACTAAATGGATTTCCCCTAACGAGAGTGACCACATATACGCACACACACACGCGTTAAACAAAATGCCCTGCAATTCAATTAATGTTTTCACGAGTAACATCGCAAACCGCAATATTAATTGCACATTGGCACTGACATTTAAGGTGAACATAATAATGTAGGGCTCAGGACACCGACGTCGGATATTTAGGACCTTTATTGGAGCACAGCGACTCACAAGCCTCCAGCCGCCATTCCTCCCAGCCGTCTCTTTCTCTTCCCCCTTCTCGACGCTCTCCTTTTATACCTGTCCCTCTCGTGCCCCCTCTAGCTCCACCAATCCCATCTCTCTGCCAGCCAACCGACTCCGCGCTGTCTCCTCTACCCGAATCCACTTTCCGGCTATTTTTGCTTTTGAACCAAGCTGACCAATCCTAGCTCAGCATTTCCTCTGGCCCCTCCCCGGGTTGGGTTGAGCCCGCCCCACCCCGCTCCTGCCCTCTAATGTTGATAGACTCCTCCCTCTCTCCCTGATCCCGAGATGCAATCATGTCCGAGGAAAATATCCTTAGAATAAAAATAACGGAAAACCGTTGATATCAGTAAAAAAAGATATATATAGGAATATACCAGACACCGCTTAGCGCTCAAGAGGCGTTGTTCCTGGAGAAGTGAGCAGCGCTAAACGAATCAGTGCTTCAAGGGGTCATGATCTCATTGTAGATATGGGAGATGCGTTCCCTACAGAGTAATTTTTTTCGTTTGAGCAATATAAGAGGGCTTCCTTGGTATATTGGTAATCGCGCTAATTCTACTCTATGGTTAACATTATTTCTTAAACAAAAATAACGTATGATAATATGAGTGAATGTTATGTACTTTACTCATGAGTGCATTCTACTGTACTCGTAGAAGGCCGTGGAGGGAGACGAGTTTGGAGGGGCTCCAAGACCTCCGTGGTCTTAGCGATGCCCTCAGTCTAAATGTCTGTGGTGAGCTTACATTGAGATGGGGAACCTGAGTCTCTCTATCCTGGTCTCGTGAGTTCTCACCCGGCTAAAAGCGCTGTAATGTTCAAAGGGTAAGAAATGGGGAAAACTAAAAAATTTTGTTCGTAAATATT
Organism: Petromyzon marinus; assembly: GCF_010993605.1. Taxonomy (NCBI): domain Eukaryota; kingdom Metazoa; phylum Chordata; class Hyperoartia; order Petromyzontiformes; family Petromyzontidae; genus Petromyzon; species Petromyzon marinus. The sequence goes on along the minus strand of NC_046134.1, from coordinate 523,839 downwards.
TTATCGTGACCACGAATCGTGATAATGGAATCGCTGGGAGTGGGGTCTGGTTGGCTCAGAGCCATGCGTCGCTCTCATTGGCTCTCAGCTGACCAATGGGACGGCCAGCTGGTAACAATTTGAACCTCGCGGCTGCCCAGGTTATGCTGTACGCATCGGCGGTATCAATGTAATGAATTATGAGTAGTTACTAATTCATTAACGATTAATGAATATGTATTAATTAAAGTTAATTAATACTTATTAATTCCTATGGTGGACCGTTAGGAGGAGCGGGGTACACGCCACACATTTGAATCACACGGCGGTGTGACCCCAAAAGTAAATTATGAATCAAGATCAGAATGATATCTATAATCCATACGTAGTCTAGGGTTGGGTGCGTATGTACGATGTAGTTTATAAGTGCTAAGAAGCTCCCACGAGGTGTGTTGAACAAGAGTAAGGTAAAACCGTTGCCGTTGACAGTTTACCGTAGGGTGTTCACAACTCTTGACGAGGAACAGCTCCAGCGTAGCTAGACACTTCGTCGTCGTCCCAGACAAGCGCGCCTCGTGTCGGAGACGCTCCGCCTTCATAGCTGCCACCCCGCCATTAATTAGCTACCACGTGCCAGTGTCTAGCTGCAGTGCCTTCCCATCAATCATCCTGTAACCACGTGTCTTGTCTCTCGTTAACCACGTGTCTTGTGTCTCGTTAACCACGTGTCTTGTGTCTCGTTAACCACGTGTCTTGTGTCTCGTTAACCATGTGTCTTGTCTCTCGTTAACCACGTGTCTTGTGTCTCGTTAACCACGTGTCTTGTCTCTCGTTAACCACGTGTCTTGTGACTCTTTAACCACGTGTCTTGTCTCTCGTTAACCACGTGTCTTGTGACTCGTTAACCACGTGTCTTGTGTCTCGTTAACCACGTGTCTTGTGACTCGTTAACCACGTGTCTTGTGACTCGTTAACCACGTGTCTCGTCTCTCGTTAACCATGTGCCTCGTCTCTCGTTAACCACGTGTCTTGTCTCTCGTTAACCACGTGCCCTTTGCTGCTACAGTGCCCTATCATTCATCATCTCTCCACCTGTTTTATTCTAATTTCTCTCAGCATCTGTGTTTTTTCTATTTTCTCTACTTAGTTCCCTACATAAGTAACGATGGAAAGTCGAGTGATCTTATTGATATAATATAACGTTAATAATCGCGTGTAGAGTTGGGCCACTGGCGATCCGACCCCATTATAAATAAAAATAGTAATAACTAAAATCCATACATACTCTAAGTTTGGATGCATATATAATGTAGTTTATAAGTAACCATTAGAAGTCGAGTGATCTTATTCATATAATATAATGTTAATAATTGGGTGTAGAGTTAGGCCACTGGCGATCTGACCCCATTATAAATCAAGATTATAATGATAACTAAAATCCATACATAGTCTAAAGTTGGATGCATATGTAATGTAGTTTTTAAGTAACCATTAGAAGTCGAGTGATGTTATTGATATAATCTGATGTGACAAAACGTTTTTAGGGTTAGGCCAGTGTCGATCTGGCCCCAAAAGTCAATTAGAATCAAGATAATGACAACTAGAATTTATACATAGTCTAAGGTTGGATGGTATATATTGTATAGTTTATAAATGACGATTTAAATTCCAGTGATGTTATTGATATAATCTGATGTTACAAAACATGTGCAGGGATAGTGCAGTCGCCTTCCGACTCCAAAATAAAATTATGAATCAAGATAATGATAAATGTAATTCACACATAGCCTATTGTTGGGTGCGTATATACTGTAGTTTTTAAGTAACGATTTGAAGTCGTCATGTTATTGATATAATCTGATGTTACTAAACGCGTGCAGAGATAGGCCCGGCAGTGGTTAATGCGTGGATCGCGATCCCACGCGTGAATGATCGCAAAACGTTTCTCTTGTGGATCTCAGGACAGATCAGAACGCCTTTCTGACATCGGCGATTCTCGTCACATCCAATGGGAGATGTTAACTACCTCGCCTGGTATACAGGAGCGTATGGGTTCGATCCCAACCCTGACGCCTGTTGCTGTATATTTGGAGTTTGCGCGTCTCTCTCCCCGTGGTCGTGTGAATTTTTCTCCGAGTCCTCTGGGTTTTCCCTCCACATTGAGAATCGACATCACGCGTTTAGAGTATTTGGCTGCTTTAAATCTCCACGTGATGAGCCGCTACTTCGTTGAGCTATCATTTGTGATGGCCAGGTCGCTTCTGAAAAAGAGCTACATAGCTCAGTAGGCCTTACCTGGTAAAATAAATTAAAAGTAGTTTAAAGTAGTTTTAATCGTTTAAATAATAATCCCATACTTAAGATTGATTCATTGAAACCATAGTAGCTTCCACCACTAGATGGCGATATTGCTTGGTGCGTCTCGAGCAGCGTTCTTCATTGCAAGTCCCCCGTGGTTCCACTGGCGGCCCCTGGTGGCCTCTTGTGTAGCCCCTAACAAGACGCAAAGAGTGAGAACACCGCACCATCATCATCATCGTGCTGCTGTCAAACCCAACCCAATGGTTTCAAATGTGTGACGTCCCTCACACTACCGACGATGTCTTCTCGGGGGAAGTGGCAATGCTGGCCTAGAGGATATTGCGGGGTCAGAGCCACCCGAGTTAATTGTCGATGAGAGCGGTTCGCCGATTCCTCCGTTGAGATCCACGGCAGAATAGATCCTCCCAGTTGCTGGGAATGTTGACCATTGCTGGCTTATGCCATGGATATGCATCAGCATGGCCACGGGTATGTATCAATGTGTCCATGAGTATGTATCAATGTGACCATGGGTATGTATTAGTGTGATCATGAGTATGTATCAATGTGACCATGAGTATTATCAATGTGATCATGGGTATGTATTAGTGTGTCCATGGGTATGCATCAATTTGTCCATGGGGGCGGTGGGGGGGTGGTGTTGTTTTTACTTTTAATCTTTGATATGATTTAGAAAAAGACGTAATAATAAAAACTCATTTCCGGCACACAGCCGCACGTTGAGGGATGTCGCCGCAGAGTCGTTCGTGAGTCAATGCGTGCGCGCGGTTCACCTGGTGAGCAAACAGAGCCAGGGAACAATCACGCGCGTGTGTGTACGTGTGTACGTGTGTGTCTGTACGTGTGTGTGTGTACGTTGTGTGTGTGTGCGGTGCCGGACTGGCAACTCTGTCGTGGACAGTGCTGTGGGGAGAGGGTCAATTCCGATTGGCTCCTCCCCTCATGGCATCTGTGACCACCACAGTGGCTAAACGGGGGTTCTGGACGGGTGCGAGGGGCTGGTAACCCCTCCACCTTAAAAAAATTACCACGAAACCACGACTTAAATATATAACTAATAAGCTTGTGCCGGAGGCCCCAGGGGGGACAGGCGTCTATGACGTCTCCTGGCCAAACCCCAATTGGTGGAGCCAGGAGATTGAATCTCTACCCTCGGGGCTCCTCCAGAAACAACGAAAAGCCACTTCGTGTGGCCACGTGGAATGTTCGAACGCTCACTGCGGAGGAGAGGCTGCAACTCTTCTGTCGGGAGCTGGACCGGTACCGCCTGGATCTCTGTGGCATTCAGGAGGTCCGGTGGACCGGTTCTGGCTCCTGCCACCATGAGCGGTGGACAGTCCTTTTCTCGGGGTAGCAGACTGCCAAACAACAGGATGTGGCTCTTCTTTTGAACAAAAAAATGAAGGGTGCATGGGAGCGTGGCGGTGAGATGTGGGAAGCTGTAAGCCCCAGGCTACTTTGGGCTCGTCTTCCCATCAACCGGAGGCGAAGAGTGGTGGTCGTGGTTACTTATGCCCCACCGAAGATGAACATCCATGGAGGGATGCAGGCAAAGCCGATGAGTCAGATCCCATCTATTACCTCCTGTCACAGGTGCTGGCTAAAGTGGCCCCTCGGGATAGTCATCTTGTTGGGTGACTTCAATGCCAGAGTTGGTCATGATGCTGGCACCTGGTCTGGAGTGATTGGAGGGCATGAGCCAGATCAGCTCAATAACAACGGTAGGAGGCTGCTAGATTTTTGTGCAGCCCATGGGCTTGTAATTACCAAGACACTGTTCCGGCATCGGCGCATCCACACAACATCATGGATGCATGCCGGGTCCAAGCAAGAACATCTGCTGAACTACATAGTGACGGACCAGCGAATGCGAGCCCATGTCCTTGACACCAGGACCTACCGTGGAGCTGATCTGCCCTCTGACCATCGACTAGTCATCTGTAAGATGCGCCTGCCATTCTTCCACTCTGGTGGTGGGTGTAGACCCAGGACCCCATTCCAACCTAAAGTGGCCTGGTCTCAGTTATCTGATGAAAGTTGCAAGCGAGAATTTCATCATCGCTTGTGGCTGGGATTGGCATCGTCCCCGACTCCTGATGTCGAGGGTAAATGGGCGAGGTTTAGGACTGTGACTCATGCAGCTACAATGGCTGCTTTGGGTACACGGTCCAGACCTCCCCAGAGACCCTGGCTGACAGAGGAGGTGTTCAAGATAGTTGAGAAAAAGCGACAGGCCCACTGTCATCGGCTACAGAATCCCACGTCAGAGAATGAGGAGGCTTACCGCAGCCTTCGCTCGGGGTTTCGGAGAGGCGTGAGGCGCTGCAAGGATGGGTGGTGGTCGCGGATTGCTGAGGAGATGGAGTCTGCCTCAGTGGCCCGCGATCACAAATCTCTATTTAACTCCATCAAAAAGTAGCCTGCAGCGCCACACTTCTTACCATCATTAGGGGAAAAAACGGTGATCCAATCTCCAACCCCCAGGAACAATTTTGCAGATTTGCTGAGCATTTCTGTGAGGTCCTGGGGGAGGGAAAATCCCTCAGCCAGGAAAAGATCGTGGCACAAAGTGAGGATGACCCTGCTGAGGCTGTAGTGCCCCAAATATTGGAAGAAGTCACCCCCTGTGAGTGGCTGACTGAGGTGCCATCTGTTGAGGAAGTACTGAAGGCGATTCGGAGTCTGAGACCAGCAAAGGCAGCGGTCAGAGATGATCTCCCAAGCGAAATGCTGAGGGAGGGTGGCGTTTGTGCACAGACTGCCCTATATGACATCATAACAACAGTCTGGACCACTGGACGGGTTCCGCAGGATTGGAAGGATGCCCTGGTGGTCACTCCTCGGTGTGCCGGGAAAGGTCCTGGCAAGGATTATTCAACATCACCTTGCTAGGCACGCTGAGGAGAGGCTTGTGGAGCCCCAATGCGGTTTCAGGAAAGGGCGGTCCTGCACAGATGCCATATTTTCTGTCCGTCTGCTACAGCAGAGGTGTAGGGAATTCCAGCAAGACCTACATATCTGCTTTATTGACCTGGTCAAGGCCTATGATACCATCAGTAGGCCTGAGCTCTGGGTTGTTCTTCGTGCTTTTGGAGTCCCTGACCCCCTGCTCACGATCATTAAGGACCTTCATGATGGTGAGCGGGCCCGGGTAAAACTACATGGCTGGGAGTCAGAGCCATTCCGTGTACACCTTGGGGTGCGCTAACAACTCCTTACTCACTAACAACTTCTTACTTATTAACAACTCCTCTATAATTTTTTTTCATTGTGGAGGGGTTGCCCCCGCCTACCTGAAAATCCTGGCTCCACCACTGGTGGTGGTGATGGTAATGGTGGTGATGATGATGATGATAGTGGTGATGATGGTGATGATGGTGATGTCATTCTCTCTTCCTGCTGCTCCATCTCTTCACCCAGGAACTCCGCAATGATGAGTCTCGAGGCTCGTTTCGAGGCGGGTCCTGCCAGCCTCTTGCAGCAGAGGGGGTGTCAGGGTTGCTCCTTTGACACACTTTTAATTGAACTCGCCTCGGTTGCCTGCTCACATTCTTTCACATCTGTGACCCTTAATACTGTGTAGGAACCTCCTGGTTACACCACCAGCCCACAGGGGATTATTGTGTCCGTCCGTCCGTCGTGCATCCAAAAATGGGAGGGGTGGGGCTGGGTGGAGAGGGGAGGGTGGGGAGGGGCTGGGTGGGGAGGGTGGGGATGGGTGGGGGGTGGGAGGGGTGGGGCTGGGTGGGGAGGGGCTGGGTGGGGAGGGTGGGGCTGGGTGAGGGGTGGGGCTGGGTGGGAAGGGGCTGGTCACCCCGTGGTGCCCTTATAAAACTCAACGTTTAACCTACTCACGCCGGCTTGTGCCCGCCCTCACAGTCGGGCATATTGTGCGGAACACACCACGTGGTGGTGCTGCCCGTTGTTGACCCTGGCCATTGACCGAGCAACCCAACGTTCCTACCAGCTCCCTCCGCAGGAGAATGTGTTATCATCGGATCTACAACGCCGTACAGGGTGATATTATCTACACACTGGTTTCGCGTGGAAATCCAAGGTTAAAACTATTTGGTTCTTTCGGTAAAGTCACGTAGGTATAAAAAAAAGTTAAGCAAAAATAACGTTTTATTTTATTTTTCTACCTACTGCGTGACTTTGCCGAAAGAACCAAAGAGAATGGATTCCTGCAGTCACGAAAGCTTCAAATCAAAATTCAAGGTTTCATGAAGACAAATACCGGTCCGGATCACCGCTGATCCTGGGCCTATTCGTGCTGTCCACTTAACTTGTTTAAAATTAAATAGGCTGAGAGAAGGAATTAGACACTTCTATGCCACGCAAATTCCCTCAATATCGTAGCGTGCAACAACGCGAACTTGTGAGCGTGCTGTACAAGGCGGCATGCAAGAACTCGAACCGGAATACAGAGAGTCTTCGCTCGACATTTAGAATGTGTCAAGGACGCCTTGAGACAATTTGTCCAAAGACGCGGATCAAACAGTGGCGGACAACTTCAGAACAGCGAGCGGCACAACGACATCGTGGCCGCACGCAAACTCCACACTACATCCTGGCCCCACACAAACTCCACACAACATCCTGGCCCCACACAAACTCCACACACATCCTGGCCACACACAAACTCCACACTACATCCTGGCCCCACACAAACTCCACACTACATCCTGGCCCCACACAAACTCCACACACATCCTGGCCACACACAAACTCCACACTATATCCTGGCCCCACACAAACTCCACACAACATCCTGGCCCCACACAAACTCCACACTATATCCTGGCCCCACACAAACTCCACACAACATCCTGGCCCCACACAAACTCCACACTAGATCCTGGTCCCACACAAACTCCACACTACATCCTGGCCCCACACAAACTCCACACTACATCCTGGCCCCACGCAAACTCCACACAACATCCTGGTTCCACACAAACTCCACACAACATCCTGGCCCCACACAAACTCCACACAACATCCTGGCCTCATACAAACTCCACACTACATCCTGATCCCACACAAACTCCACACAACATCCTGGCCACACACAAACTCCACACAACATCCTGGCCCCACACAAACTCCACACAACATCGTGGCCCCACACAAACTCCACACAACATCCTGGCCCCACGCAAACTCCACACAACATCCTGGCCACACACAAACTCCACACTACATCCTGGCCACACACAAACTCCACACAACATCCTGGCCCCTCGCAAACTCCACACTACATCCTGGCCCCACACAAACTCCACACTACATCCTGGCCCCACACAAACTCCACACAACATCCTGGCCCCAAGCAAACTCCACACAACATCCTGGCCCACACAAACTCCACACTACATCCTGGCCCCACACAAACTCCACACTACATCCCGGCCCCACACAAACTCCACACAACATCCTGGCCCACACAAACTCCACACTACATCCTGGCCACACGCAAACTCCACACTACATCCTGGCCCCAAGCAAACTCCACACAACATCCTGGCCCACACAAACTCCACACTACATCCCGGCCCCACACAAACTCCACACAACATCCTGGCCCACACAAACTCCACACAACATCCTGGCCCCACACAAACTCCACACTACATCCTGGTCCCACACAAACTCCACACAACATCCTGGCCCACACAAACTCCACACAACATCCTGGCCCCACACAAACTCCACACAACATCCTGGTCCCACACAAACTCCACACTACATCCCGGCCCCACACAAACTCCACACTACATCCTGGCCCACACAAACTCCACACAACATCCTGGCCCCACACAAACTCCACACAACATCCTGGCCCCTCGCAAACTCCACACTACATCCTGGCCCCTCGCAAACTCCACACAACATCCTGGTCCCACACAAACTCCACACTACATCCTGGTCCCACACAAACTCCACACAACATCCTGGCCCCACACAAACTCCACACAACATCCTGGCCCCTCGCAAACTCCACACTACATCCTGGCCCCTCGCAAACTCCACACAACATCCTGGTCCCACACAAACTCCACACTACATCCTGGTTCCACACAAACTCCACACAACATCCTGGCCCCACACAAACTCCACACAACATCCTGGCCCCACACAAACTCCACACTACATCCTGGCCCCACACAAACTCCACACTACATCCTGGCCCCACACAAACTCCACACTACATCCTGGCCCCACGCCACCTCGGCCTAACCAACTCGGCTTGCACGGCGTCCTCCAATGGGGAACCTGGTCAGAGTGGCAGTGCCCTTGTTTCTAGGAGGGGTGGGTAGCGGGGTTTGTGGGATTCTCCCCCCCTCCCTCACCTCAGCCACTGCGGATCAAACCCCCGTCCTCCTGCATACCAGGCGAGTTTGATAACATCAGAGCCCCGTGAGTCTAAGGGTGGTCTCTCCCACCAGTGCCTTAGAGGAGAAGCAATCACCAAAGAGTCGACGTTGAGGGTTGATCATTAACCCCGGAGATTCACGGTAAGCGAATGGGCCCCGTTAAGATGCCATCAACCTGATCACCGTCAACCAGATCACCGTCAACCAGATCACTCGGCATGGTAGGAGTCAATCATTCACCTGCTTCGTCAAACACTCACTCACTCTCACTCACTCACTCAACCATACACTCACTCACACACTCATTCACTCACTCACTGTCACTCACTCTCACTCATACACTCACTCATACACTCTCACTCACTCACTCAACCATACACTCATTCACTCATACACTCACTCACTGTCACTCACACACTCATACACTCACTCAACCATACACTCATTCACTCATATACTCACTCACTGTCACTCACTCATACACTCACTCTCACTCACTCATACACTCACTCGACAATACACTCACTCCATTACACTCACTCACTCACACACTCTCACTCATTCACTCAACCATACACTCTGTCACACACTCTCACTTAACCATACACTTACTCACTGTCACTCACTCAACCATAAACGCATTCACTCACACACTCACTCAACCATATGCTCACTCTCACTCACTCTCACTCGCTCACACTCTCACTCACTCACACACTCACTCACACACTCATTCACTCACACACTCACTCATTCACACACTCTCACTCACTCACTCACACACTCTCACTCACTCACACTCCCTCACATACTCTCACTCTCTCACACTCACTCACTCACACTCACGCACTCACTCACTCACACTCACTCACACACTCTCACTCACTCAACCATACACTCACTCACTCACTCTCACTCACTCTCACTCACTCACACTCTCACTCACTCACACTCACTCAACCATAAACTCACTCACTCTCACTCACTCTTACTCACTCACACTCACTCTCTCTCTAACTCACTCTCACTCACTCAACCATACACTCACACACTCTCACTCACTCAACCCTACACTCACTCACACACTGTTACTCACTTAGACACTCTCACTCAACCCTACACTCACACTCTCACTCAACCCTACACTCACACACTCACACTCATACACTCACTCAACCATATTCACTCACACTAACTCACTCACTCACACTCTCATTCAACCATACTCACTCACACACTGTCACTCACTCACTCTCACTCACTCAACCATACACTCACACACTCCCACTCACTCTCACTCACTCAACCATACGCTCACACACTGTCACTCACACTCACTCACTCAACCATACACTCACACACTGTCACTCACTCTCACTCACTCACTCAACCATACACTCACTGTCACTCACTCACTGTCACTAACTCACTCACTCACCCACACACTGTCACTCACTCACTCTCACTCACTCACTCAACCATACACTCACACACTCTCACTCACTCTCACTCACTCAACCATAAACTTATTCACTCTCACTCAACCATTTTCACTCACACACTCACTAACTCAACCACTCACTCTCACTCTCACTCACTCACTCTCACTCACTGTCACTCACACACTCTCATTCAACCAAACACTCACTCACACTCTCATTCATTCACTCGCTCAACCATACACTTACACTTTCACTCGCTCATCCATACATTCACTCACCCACACAAAGACAAAGACCCCCCTTATAGCCTTAACAGACTGTTGGGGCAAGTGCTGTTAGCGAGTAGCACCTATGAAGGTTGGCACGGCACACGAGGGAGGTGGTGAGACCAGCACCACGCCCGGCCGCCTTTGTCTCCCCAGTGCTGATGTTTACTCAGCCTTAAGCGAGTAGCTGGTGTGCAGTGCGCTAACCACTCGGCCACCGCTCCCCACGTAACCAATCACCCATCCCACGAACGTACATTAACCCTCCCAATCACTGACTCAGAGTACTCATCTTTACACCCACTCACCAATAAAACCAGCCACTCAAAATCTCATTTACTCACCTACCCACCACTCACCCAAACACTCATTCACCCATTCACCTATACACTGCTCACCCATTCTCTCCACTCTCTCCCCTCTCCAACCCTCAAATCGCTCGACGCACCTACCCACTCACTCACTCACACACTCAACCACCCACTGTCCCAATCACCCACTCACCTACCCAACCACCCACTCACACACTCAACCATCCACTGACTCACTCTCCCAATCACCCACGTACCCACCCACTCACCTACCCACCCACTCACTCACACACTCAACCACTCAATCACTCTCCCAATCATCCACTCACCTACCCACTCACTCACTCAACCACTCACCTACCCACCCACCTACTCACTCACACACTCAACCACCCACTGACTCACTCACCCAATCGCCCACTCACCTACCCACCCACTCACTCACACACTTAACCACCTACTCACTCTCCCAATCGCTCACTCACCTACCCACCCACTCACTCACACACTCAACCACACACTGACTCACTCTCCCAATCGCTCACTCACCTACCCACCCACTCACTCTCACACTCAACCACCCACTCACTCTCCCAATCACCCACTCACCTACCCACCCACTCACACACTCAACCACTCACTTTCCCAGTCACTCACCTACCCACTCACTCACACACACGCTCAACCACTCACTCTCCCAATCACCCACTCACCTACCCACTCACTCAACCACTCACTCACCCACTCACTCTCCCAATCACCCAATCACCCACTCACCAACTTACTCACTCACACACTCACCTACCCAGTCACTCACTCACACACTGAACCACTCACTCACTCTCCCACTCACCCACTCACCTACCCACCCACTCACACACTCAACCACTCACTTTCCCAGTCACTCACCTACCCACTCACTCACACACACACTCAACCACTCACTCACTCTCCCAATCATCCACTCACCTACCCACTCACTCACTCAACCACTCACTCACCCACTCACTCTCCCAATTACCCAATCACCCACTCACCAACTCACTCACTCACACACTCAACCACCCACTCACTCCCTCTCCCAATCACCCACTCACCCACCAATCACCCACTCACCTACCCACCCACTTACTCACTCACACACTCAACCACCCACCCACGCACTCTCCCAATCACCCACTCACCCACCAATCACACACTCACCTACCCACCCACTTACTCACTCACACACTCAACCACCCACCCACGCACTCTCCCAATCACCCACTCACCCACCAATCACCCACTCACCTACCCACCCACTTACTCACTCACACACTCAACCACCCACTCACGCACCCTCCCAATCACCCACTCACCCACCAATCACCCACTCACCTACCCACCCACTTACTCACTCACACACTCAACCACCCACCTACGCACTCTCCCAATCACCCACTCACCCACCAATCACCCACTCACCTACCCACCCACTTACTCACTCACACACTCAACCACCCACTCACGCACTCTCCCAATCACCCACTCACCCACCAATCACCCACTCACCTACCCACCCACTTACTCACACACTCAACCACCCACCCACTCACTCTCCCAATCACCCACTCACCCACCAATAACCCACTCACCTACCCACCTACTTACTCACTCACACACTCAACCACCCACCCACGCACTCTCCCAATCACCCACTCACCCACCAATCACACACTCACCTACCCACCCACTTACTCACACACTCAACCACCCACTCACTCACTAACTCTCCCAATCACCCACCAATCACCCACTCACCTACCCACCTACTCACCCACACACTGAACCACCCACTCACCCACCAATCACCCACCTCGCCTACCCGCTCACCCACAACTCTGGCAAGGGGCAATGTCCAAAGGGCGTTGCGGGTGTCTAGGCAAGCAAGATGTTCCGTGCGAACCTTGGACCCGGCCCGAGAGGTCTCGGCTGCGGAACACGAGGGGCGAAGTGGACTCCCATCGGTGGTGCCAAGCGCCCGAGTTAGCGAGCGCCTATTAACGCTACAGTCAAGTCCGTGGCTGGCGGTGGTGTCGTTTGGGCAGCAACGCGTACAACGTTCCCGGGCCCGTCTTTGTCTCACATCTCAGTAAGTGAACGTCACACGTTGACACGACAGCAGCAACAACAACGACCCCGAGCACCATTCGCTGCTAACCGAGCTGCGGTGACGGCTACCACGGCGCTTGTGCCAGGCTAGGTGCATGCGCTCCATGCGCTATTATACAATATGTATGCACACGCATCACGGAGACAACGTCAGACTTGTTTATTTATTTAAAATAATGTCTAAGAGTGTTATTGTATTCCATTGCTCTGTTTTTTTAAACTTTTTTTTAATCTTTTTATTTTTTCATTGTATGTAATGGCAGCGATTAGGGATTGATAAAGCACAACCATAACCACAATCATATAAACAGAAATCTATTTTATAGCAATATATTGGTGTGGGGGACATTTTGAGCATATTTTAATATTGGGGAGGGGGGGGGATGTGTCCCCCCCCCAATATTTATTATAATATACGGCCTTGACACACACACAGACGTGTACACGTTGGCACAATTACACACACACAGGCGCGCGCCTACACAGAATACTTGCAGATATATGTCTCTCTCTGGAACCTTTGTTCTTGCCAGAATCAAAAACAGATTAAAGATCTGAATAGGTGTTGAATTCTTTCTGGCCATGATATAAGAGCAGGAGTTGCGTTAAGATGTTCGAACGCCAAATAGACACGCACACACACACACCTTTTGCAAGGCATCATCAAGTCTGCAAATAACCACACAAACTTGTGGCAAAACGTGCAAACAAACATTATAGAGGGCATTGTCCTTGAAACTGATTGGCCCACACCAGAGACAACCTTCTTCAAGGTCTAGTCTCACCAGCAGTGTCAGTAGACCAGTATAGTAATAATACTATATTAGTACTTATGTATGCATCGTCTTGAATAATAATGTAACTATAATGTTACATGGCATTGTCTTTGAAACTGATTGGCCTACACCAGAGACAACCTTCTTCAAGGTCTTGTCTCGCTATCAGTGTCAGTAGACCAGTATAGTAATAATACTATATTAGTACTTATGTATGCATTCACTTTAATAATGTAACTAGAGTGTCACGTGGCATTGTCTTTGAAACTGATTGGCCTATACGAGAGACAACCTTCTTCATGGTCTAGTCTCACCAGCAGTGTCAGTAGACCAGTATAGTAATAATACTATATTAGTACTTATGTGTGCATTGTCTTGAATAATAATGTAACTAGAGTGTCACGTGGCATTGTCTTTGAAACTGATTGGCCTACACCAGAGACAACCTTCTTCAAGGTCTAGTCTCACCAGCAGTGTCAGTAGACCAGAGAACACCGCCAAAAGTCAAACATCACAGAGGCAATGCCAAAGTATTAATAACTTGGGTTGAGAAGTTGTATCTATGGGACACCTTTTTGCCAGTATCAAACACACAATAGGTGTTGTATCCTTGCTGGCAATAACACACGAGTTGTGTTAAGACGTTCAAATACCAAATAGATATACACACACACACCTTTTGCAAGGTGTCATCAAGTCTGCATCAGCCACCCATACTTGTGTCAACAAATCTTTTGCAAAACATGCAAACGATTTGGTGTTTGAACATCTTAACAGCTATAACATATTCTTGGTTCTTTCGGTAAAGTCACGTAGAAGGGAAACAATAAAATATTAAAAATATGAAACAATAAAATTCTCACGACGTTTCGACTGCGACACAAGCAATCATCAACAAGAAAATTTGAACAAAAATTTATTGTTGTTTAAATGTTTTTATTATTTTATTGTTTCCCTTCTACGTGGTGACTTTACCGAAAGAACCAAGAATATGAATCCCTGCAGTCACGAAAGCTTTAAATCGAAAGCTATAACATAGTTTTTTTGGGGGGGGGGGTTAGGTTGTGTAAATCTCAATGTGTCGTGTAACCCACCACCACCCTACACAGCCAATTATTAGGTTTGTCACGTAAACAGACCGTGCCAATTCGAGCCCTAACCGACGTTTCGCCAGTAATCACAACCAGCTTCATCAGGCAACAGCCAGCTTTGTGAAGAAGTCTAACCGCGTCGTTCCTTAAATAGAGGCGCAGATGTGATGACGTCACTTGGGATCCCTTCGAGAATGCATGTAAATAACAATGGGTATCCATTGCCGGTTGGGTAATTCATCTGTATGTCTCAAAAACCCTCTAGGGAACTTCCAGACAAGGTATGGTACGTGGGTAGATTTTAGAACGCAAACAACAGTGACCCTTAAACACCTTTGTGTGTGCGCGTGTGTGTGTGGTGTCATTCAGAAACGATTCACAACACAAGATTGCGTTTTTGCCCACTTACCCTTGGGTTGGACCCACCAAAAGCGTAAATAAACTCTACGTCAGCAGTTCTCCTGCTGTGTCCGTCTCACCTGAAGGGGGGTTGCTTGTGTTGCGATCGAAACGTCGTGACCTATTAATTTGCTACCTACGTGGCTTTACCGAGAGGAACCAAGGAGTATGAAAACCATTGTGCTATATTTTATTAATTGTTCGGATGCTTCGGAGACAAGCAGAGGTTGTGAACGAAAAAAGTTACGGATTTTACGACGTTCCCATCTGAATAATTCGAAAACGGTAAAAGCTGGCAGAGCTTCCTCTCGTAGACGATTAAGTGCGTGAACTTTTGTTCTTTCTGATTAAAAAAAAGTAAAATAAGGGAATCTCTAAAACGCGTTGGGAGTATTTTGGCTGCTGCTATGAAATTCCAGGGTAGCTTCTGAGAAAGAGCTACACAACTCAATGGGCCTTACCTGGTAATCTAAGTGGCTATGTAGCTCAGGTAAGGGGGGGGGGGGGGGTGGGAATCGCCATGCCCGGCCGCCTTTGTCTCCCCCAGTGCTTCTGTCTACCAGGTACAGTACTCATCTGAGGCTGAGTCGACCTAACGGAGGCCCGTGCGAGGTGTTTACGGTGCAGCGTCTCGGGTGTGACTGTGTCTTCTTTTCTCCGCAGACTTCCGGCAACAACAGCCCTCGCCATGCCTGACCCGGTGAGACTCATAGAGCCACATAGAGGGGTTCAATAGAGCCAGACCATAGCTCCCATAGGGTACAATAGTCAGACTATAGCTCCCATAGGGTTCAATAGAGCCAGACTACGGCTCCCATTGGGTTCAATAGAGTCAGACTATGGCTCCCATAGGGTTCAATAGAGCCAGACTACGGCTCCCATAGGGTACAATAGTCAGACTATGGCTCCCATAGGGTTCAATAGAGCCAGACTATAGCTCCCATAGGGTACAATAGAGTCAGACTATGGCTCCCATAAGGTTCATAGAGTCAGACTATCGCTCCCATAGGGTTCAATAGAGCCAGACTACGGCTCCCATAGGGTACAATAGAGCCAGACTATAGCTCCCATAGGGTACAATAGAGCCAGACTATAGCTCCCATAGGGTTCAATAGAGCCAGACTACGGCTCCCATTGGGTTCAATAGAGCCAGACTATAGCTCCCATAGGGTTCAATAGAGCCAGACTATAGCTCCCATAGGGTTCAATAGAGCCAGACTACGGCTCCCATAGGGTTCAATAGAGCCAGACTATAGCTCCCATAGGGTTCAATAGAGCCAAACTATGGCTCCCATAGGGTTCAATAGAGTCAGACTATGGCTCCCATAGGGTTCAATAGAGCCAGACTACGGCTCCCATAGGGTTCAATAGAGTCAGACTATGGCTCCCATAGGGTTCAATAGAGCCAGACTATAGCTCCCATAGGGTTCAATAGAGCCAGACTATAGCTCCCATAGGGTTCAATAGAGTCAGACTATGGCTCCCATAGGGTTCAATAGAGCCAGACTACGGCTCCCATAGGGTTCAATAGAGCCAGACTATAGCTCCCATAGGGTTCAATAGAGCCAGACTACGGCTCCAATAGGGGTTCAATAGAGTCAGACTATAGCTCCCATAGGGTACAATAGAGCCAGACTATAGCTCCCATAGGGTTCAATAGAGCCAGACTACGGCTCCCATAGGGTTCAATGGAGTCAGACTATGGCACCCATAGGGTTCAATAGAGCCAGACTATAGCTCCCATAGGGTTCAATAGAGCCAGACTATAGCTCCCATAGGGTTCAATAGAGCCAGACTATAGCTCCCATAGGGTTCAATAGAGCCAGACTATGGCTCCCATAGGGTTCAATAGAGCCCGACTACGGCTCCCATAGGGTACAATAGTCAGACTACGGCTCCCATAGGGGTTCAATAGAGTCAGACTACGGCTCCCATAGGGTTCAATAGAGCCAGACTATGGCTCCCATAGGGTTAAATAGAGCCAGACTATGGCTCCCATAGGGTTCAATAGAGCCAGACTATAGCTCCCATAGGGTTCAATAGAGCCAGACTATAGCTCCCATAGGGTTCAATAGAGCCAGACTATAGCTCCCATAGGGTTCAATAGAGCCAGACTATAGCTCCCATAGGGTACAATATAGTCAGACTATGGCTCCCATAGGGTTCAATAGAGCCAGACTACGGCTCCCATAGGGTTCAATAGAGCCAGACTATGGCTCCCATAGGGTTCAATAGAGCCAGACTATAGCTCCCATAGGGTACAATAGAGCCAGACTATGGCTCCAATAGGGGTTCAATAGAGTCAGACTATAGCTCCCATAGGGTTCAATAGAGCCAGACTACGGCTCCCATAGGGTTCAATAGAGCCAAACTATAGCTCCCATAGGGTTCAATAGAGCCAGACTACGGCTCCCATTGGGTTCAATAGAGCCAGACTATAGCTCCCATATGGTTCAATAGAGCCAGACTACGGCTCCTATAGGGTTCAATAGAGCCAGATTATAGCTCCCATAGGGTTCAATAGAGCCAGACTATGGCTCCCATAGGGTTCAATAGAGTCAGACTACGGCTCCCATAGGGGTCAATAGAGCCAGACTATGGCTCCCATAGGGTTCAATAGAGCCAGACTATGGCTCCCATAGGGTTCAATAGAGCCAGACTATAGCTCCCATAGGGTACAATAGAGGCAGACTACGACTTCCATGTATCTCTACACGTGAGTGTGTGTATCTCTACACGTGTGTGTGTGTGTATCTCTACACGTGTGTGTGTATCTCTACACGTGTGTGCGTATCTCTGCACGTGTGTGTATCTCTACACGTGTATGTGTGTGTATCTCTACACGTGTGTGTGTATCGCTACGTGTGTGGGTGTATCTCTACACGTGTGTGTATCTCTACACGTGTGTGTGTATCTCTACACGTGTGTGTGTCTCTACACGTGTGTGTGTATCTCTACACGTGTGTGTATTTCTACACGTGTGTGTATCTCTACACGTGTGTGTCTCTACACGTGTGTGTGTGTATCTCTACACGTGTGTGTGTGTGTCTCTACACGTGTGTGTGTGTATCTGTACACGCGTGTGTGTGTCTCTACACGTGTGTGTATCTGTACACGTGTGTGTGTCTCTACACGTGTGTGTGTATCTCTACACGTGTGTGTGTATCTCTACACGTGTGTGTATGTGTGTCTCTACACGTGTGTGTATGTGTATCTCTACACGTGTGTGTGTATCTCTACACGTGTGTGTGTATCTCTACACGTGTGTGTGTATCTCTATACGTGTGTGCGTATCTCTACACGTGTGTGTGTATCTCTACGTGTGTGTCTCTACACGTGTGTGTGTGTCTACACGTGTGTGTGTGTATCTCTACACGTGTGTGTGTGTGTATCTCTACACGTGTGTGTATCTCTACACGTGTGTGCGTATCTCTATACGTGTGTGTGTATCTCTACGTGTGTGTCTCTACACGTGTGTGTGTGTATCTCTACACGTGTGTGTGTGTATCTCTACACGTGTGTGTCTCTACACGTGTGTGTGTGCATCTCTACACCTGTGTGTATGTGTATCTCTACACGTGTGTGTATCTCTACGTGTGTGTGTGTGTATCTCTACACGTGTGTGTGTGTATCTCTACACGTGTGTGTGTGTCTCTACACGTGTGTGTATGTGTATCTCTACACGTGTGTGTGTGTGTGTATCCGTGTTATTCTTGTTCAGGTCGCCGTCAGGGTCCTAACGATGGACGCCGACATGGATTTTGAAATCCAGCCAACCGCCACTGGAAAACAACTTCTAGATCAGGTGAGGACTTCTAGACCACGTGTGGACTTCTAGACCACGTGTGGACTTCTAGACCACGTGTGGACTTCTAGGCCAGGTGTGAACTTCTAGACCAGGTGTGGACTTTTAGACAAGGTGTGGACTTCTAGACCAGGTGTGAACTTCTAGACCACGTGTGGACTTGTAGACCACATGTGGACTTCTAGACCAGGTGTGGACTTCTAGACCAGGTGTGAACTTCTAGACCACGTGTGGACTTCTAGACCAGGTGTGAACTTCTAGACCACGTGTGGACTTCTAGACCACGTGTGGACTTCTAGACCAGGTGTGGGCTTCTAGGCCAGCTGTGGGCTTCTAGACCAGCTGTGGACTTCTAGACCAGGTGTGGACTTCTAGACCAGGTGTGGACTTCTAGACAACGTGTAGACTTCTAGACCACGTGTGGACTTCTAGACCAGGTGTGGGCATCTAGACCACGTGTGGACTTCTAGACCAGGTGTGAACTTCTAGACCAGGTGTGGACTTCTAGACCGGGTGTGGACTTCTTCTAGACCAGGTGTGGACTTTTAGACCAGGTGTGGACTTCTAGACCAGGTGTGGGCTTCTGGACCACGTGTCGACTTCTAGACCAGGTGTGGACTTCTAGACCAGGTGTGGACTTCTAGACCAGGTGTGAACTTCTAGACCAGGTGTGGACTTCTTCTAGACCAGGTGTGGACTTCTAGACCAGGTGTGGACTTCTAGACCAGGTGTGGACTTCTAGACCAGGTGTGGACTTCTAGATCAGGTGTGGGCTTCTAGACCACGTGTGGACTTCTAGACCAGGTGTGAACTTCTAGACCAGGTGTGGACTTCTAGACCAGGTGTGGATTTCTAGACCAGGTGTAGACACACAGCGACAAAAATCCTCCGTAGAGCCTCAAACGGACCGCTGGGCAGTGCCGGATGATCTTCGTAGCAAAAGTAGCTGCGTGTGTAGTAGCTACACATGTAGTAGCTGCGTATGGTGTAGCAACGCATGTTGTAGCTATGCATGTAGTAGCTGCATATGTAGTAGCTACGCATGTTGTAGCTACGCATGTAGTAGCTGCGTATGTAGTAGCTACGCATGTAGTAGCTACAACATGTAGTACCTGCGTATGTAGTAGCTACACATGTTGTAGCTGCGCATGTAGTAGCTACACATGTTGTAGCTGCGTATGGTGTAGCTACGCATGTTGTAGCTACGCATGTAGTAGCTGCGTATGTAGTAGCTGCATATGTAGTAGGTACACATGTTGTAGCTACACATGTTGTAGCTACACATGTTGTAGGTACACATGTTGTAGCTACGCATGTAGTAGCTGCGTATGTAGTAGCTACACATGTAGTAGCTCCGTATGGTGTAGCTACGCATGTAGTAGCTACGCATGTAGTAGCTGCGTATGTAGTAGCTGCGTATGTAGTAGCTACAAATGTTGTAGCTACACATGTAGTAGCTACACATGTAGTAGCTACAACACGTGTAGTAGCTACAACACGTGTAGTAGCTACTACACATGTGTAGTATGTAGTAGCTACTTGTATGTAGTAGCTACTACAAGCTACACGTAGTATCTACGGGGCCCCGCACTTTCAAGGGCCCAGCGCTAAACGCTTTCAAGCTATCAATTCCGGTTCATTAATGCTGCACTTGCTCTATCACTATAGTACTACACCGCCTTCAACTTTGATGAACGACCGGGGTGTTTAAGGTTGGCGATTTGTCGTATTATCTGTCTCCATAGCAAATGGAAAAAATCCAATTACTTTACTGTGCAAGTTAAACATTCGTGTTTTAATAGTTAAGTGTTCATTTATTTATTTAGGCCCCCCTTTATAACAACATTTTTTCTACGGGCCCCTCACTTCGCTTTCATGCGGCACTGCCGGTGGGGCAAGTTGCTGTTAGCGAGCAGCAGCACCGATGAAGGCCGGAACGGCGCACGGAGGGGGTGGGTGACCAGCACCACGCCCGGCCGCCTTTGTCTCCCCATTGTTGATGTTCACTTGCACACCGCTACCCCAGTTTGCTCATTCAAGACCGAGGCGACCTAGGGCGGTGCCCATTGCTCATAGGCCCTGCCCACTCCTCCGCTAATCCCGCCCACTCCCCTATCAACGCCTCCCACCTCTCTGATAGCCCCGCCCACCGCCCAGGTAGCCCCGCCCACCACCCAGGTAGCCCTGCCCACCCCTCGGGTAGCACCGCCCTTCCCCCCCGCATGACAGGTCGCGCTCCAGGCAGATGGTTGTAATTGGAGGACTCAATCCAGTCTCCCCCGTGTCTCCACTCGTCTCCCCCGTGTCTCCACTCGTCTCCCCGTGTCTCCACTCGTCTCCCCGTGTCTCCTCTCGTCTCCCCCGTGTCTCCTCTCGTCTCCCCCGTGTCTCCACTCGTCTCCCCTTGTCTCCTCTCGTCTCCCCCGTGTCTCCTCTCGTCTCCCCCGTGTCTCCACTCGTCTCCCCCGTGTCTCCTCTCGTCTCCCCCATGTCTCTTCTCGTCTCCCCGTGTCTCCTCTCGTCTCCCCCGTGTCTCCTCTCGTCTCCCCCGTGTCCCCACCGTCGCCACCGCGTGTCTCCTCTCGTCTCCCCCGTGTCTCCTCTCGTCTCCCCGTGTCTCCTCTCGTCTCCCCCGTGTCTCCACTCGTCTCCCCCGTGTCTCCACGCGTCTCCCCGTGTCTCCTCTCGTCTCCCCCGTGTCTCCTCTCGTCTCCCCCGTGTCTCCACTCGTCTCCCCCGTGTCTCCTCTCGTCTCCCCCATGTCTCTTCTCGTCTCCCCGTGTCTCCTCTCGTCTCCCCCGTGTCTCCTCTCGTCTCCCCCGTGTCCCCACCGTCGCCACCGCGTGTCTCCTCTCGTCTCCCCCGTGTCTCCTCTCGTCTCCCCGTGTCTCCTCTCGTCTCCCCCGTGTCTCCACTCGTCTCCCCCGTGTCTCCACTCGTCTCCCCGTGTCTCCTCTCGTCTCCCCCGTGTCTCCTCTCGTCTCCCCCGTGTCTCCACTCGTCTCCCCCGTGTCTCCTCTCGTCTCCCCCGTGTCTCCTCTCGTCTCCCCCGTGTCCCCACTCGTCTCCCCCGTGTCTCCTCTCGTCTCCCTCGTGTCTCCTCTCGTCTCCCCCGTGTCTCCTCTCGTCTCCCCCGTGTCTCCTCTCGTCTCCCCCGTGTCCCCACCGTCGCCACCGCGTGTCTCGGCCCGCTCGCAGGTCGCTCGCACCATCGGTCTCAAGGAGGTCTGGTATTTCGGGCTCGCTTACGACAACAAACACGGAGCCAAGTGGCTGTCCTTCAACAAGAAGGTTTGGTCGCACACAGACACGTGTGTACACACACACTTGTACACACAGACACGTGTGCACACACACACACACGTGTGTATACACACACACACACTTGTACACACAGATACACACACACACACGTACACACACACGTGTATATATACACACACACACGTGTGTATATACACACACACGTACACACACACTTGTACTCACAGACACACACGTGTGTACATACACACACGTACACACACACGTGTATATACACAACAACAACCGCCATTCGCCACTAAGTGGCGATGACGTCACCACGACGCTTGTGCCAGGCTATGTGTACCCTGAGGCCACGTGAAGTGTCGAACGCCCGTTGGCAGGAAGTCACGGGGCAGACCCAGGTGCCACGGGTAACTCGTGGTTTCGTGGTAATTAATTGAAGGTCGAGGGGTTACCAGCCCCTCGCACCCGTCCAGAGCGCCCGTTTAGCCCCTGTGGTGGACACATTTGCCATGAGGGGAGGAGCCAATCAAAATTGGACCTCCCCCCACAGCACTGTCACACACACGTACACACACACACACGTGTGTATACACACACACACGTACACATAGCGAGACGTGCTGCTCCTACTGCTGGCGCTGTGCCCCAGGTGCTGTCGCAGGTGAAGGGCGACGCAAGTGCCGTGGCCACGCTGCGCCTCTGGGTTCGCTTCTACCCAGAAGACGTGGACGAGATCATCCAGGACGTGACTCTGAGGTCGACCATTGGGAACCTGGGACACGGCCACCGTGAACCTGACACGGCCACTGTGCACCTGACACGGCCACTGTGCACCTGACACGGCCACTGTGCACCTGACACGGCCACTGTGCACCTGACACGGCCACCGTGAACCTGACACGACCACTGTGCACCTGACACGGCCACTGTTGACCTGACACGGCCACCGTGAACCTGACACGGCCACCGTGAACCTGACACGGCTACCGTGAACCTGACACGGCCACTGTGCACCTGACACGGCCACTGTGCACCTGACACGGCCACCGTGAACCTGACACGGCCACTGTGCACCTGACACGGCCACTGTGCACCTGACACGGCCACCGTGAACCTGACACGGCCACTGTGCGCCTGACACGGCCACCGTGGACACCACACGGCCACTGTGTGCCGGACACGGCCACTGTTGACCTGACACGGCCACCGTGAACCTGACACGGCCACTGTGCACCTGACACGGCCACTGTGCACCTGACACGGCCACTGTGCACCTGACACGGCCACCGTGAACCTGACACGGCCACTGTGCGCCTGACACGGCCACCGTGGACACCACACGGCCACTGTGTGCCGGACACGGCCACTGTTGACCTGACACGGCCACCGTGAACCTGACACGGCCACTGTGCACCTGACACGGCCACTGTGCACCTGACACGGCCACTGTGCACCTGACACGGCCACCGTGAACCTGACACGGCCACTGTGCGCCTAACACGGCCACCGTGGACACCACACGGCCACTGTGTGCCGGACACGGCCACTGTTGACCTGACACGGCCACCGTGAACCTGACACGGCCACTGTGCACCTGACACGGCCACTGTGCACCTGACACGGCCACTGTGCACCTGACACGGCCACCGTGAACCTGACACGGCCACCGTGAACCTGACACAGCCACCGTGAACACCACACGGCAACCGTGAACCTGACACGGCCACTGTGCACCTGACACGGCCACCGTGAACCTGACACGGCTACCGTGAACCTGACACGGCCACTGTGCACCTGACACGGCCACCGTGAACCTGACACGGCCACCGTGAACCTGACACGGCCACTGTGTGCCGGACACGGCCACCGTGAACCTGACACGGCCACCGTGAACCTGACACGGCCACTGTGCACCTGACACGGCCACCGTGAACCTGACACGGCCACCGCGAACCTGACACGGCCACCGTGAACCTGACACGGCCACTGTGCGCCTGACACAGCCACTGTGCGCCTGACACGGCCACCGTGAGCCTGACATGGCCACTGTGCACCTGACATGGCCACTGTGCACCTGACACGGCCACCGTGAACCTGACACGGCCACTGTGCACCTGACACGGCCACCGTGAACCTGACACGGCCACCGTGAACCTGACACGGCCACTGTGCGCCTGACACGGCCACCGTGGACACCACACGGGCACTGTGCGCCTGACACGGCCACCGTGAACCTGACACGGCCACTGTGCGCCTGACACGGCCACCGTGAACCTGACACGGCCACTGTGCACCTGACACGGCCACTGTGCGCCTGACACAGCCACTGTGCGCCTGACACGGCCACTGTGAACCTGACATGGCCACCGTGAACCTGACACGGCCACTGTGCACCTGACACGGCCACCGTGAACCTGACACGGCCACTGTGAACCTGACATGGCCACTGTGCGCCTGACACGGCCACCGTGAACCCCACACTACCACCGTGCACCTGACATGGCCACTGTTAACCTGACACGGCCACCATGGACACCACACGGCCACCGTGATCCTGACACGGCCACCGTGAACCTGACACAGCCACCGTGCACCTGACACGGCCACTGTGAACCTGACACGGCCACCGTGGACACCACACGGCCACTGTGCGCCTGACACGGCCACTGTGAACCTGACACGGCCACTGTTGACCTGACATGGCCACCGTGAACCCGACACGGCCATCGTGAACCTGACACGGCCACTGTGCGCCTGACACAGCCACTGTGCGCCTGACACGGCCACCGTGGACACCACACGGCCACCGTGAACCTGACACGGCCACCGTGAACACCACACTACCACCGTGAACCTGACACGGCCACCGTGGACACCACACGGCCACTGTGCGCCTGACACGGCCACCGTGAACCTGACACGGCCACCGTGAACCTGACACGGCCACCGTGAACCTGACACGGCCACCGTGAACACCACACGGCCACTGTGCGCCTGACACGGCTACTGTGAACCTGACATGGCCACTGTGCGCCTGACACGGCCACCGTGAACCCCACACTACCACCGTGAACCTGACACGGCCACCATGGACACCACACGGCCACCGTGAACCTGACACGGCCACCGTGAACCTGACACGGCCACTATGCACCTGACACGGCCACTGTGAACCCCACACTACCACCGTTAACCTGACACGGCCACCGTGAACCAGATAGGGCCACCCCGCAAACACCCAACCTCGTTCACCGCTCACGGCCAACAACAGCCTCGGCGAATATCGGACCTGGGCCTGGGACTTCCCCGAGGTCGACTCGGCCTGAACATGAGCACCGGTGGCGCGGTTTGTGATAAGACACCCGCACTGGGGGGGGGGGGGGGGGGAGACAAAGGCGGCCGGGCGTGGTGCCGGCCACCCAATCTGCCCCTCCCCCCTCCCCCCCCCCCCCCCCATGTACCACAGGGCGCTGCTACCTCGGCACGTGACGCTCTGACTAGGGCCACGCGGGACAATCTTTTAATCTCCCCCCACACCAATCCACAGGTTGCTCTACCTGCAGACGCATCGCGCCGTGATCAGCGACGCCCTCCGCTGCCCGACGGAGACCTGCGTGCTCCTCGCGTCGTACGCGGCGCAGGCAACGCACGGGGACCTGAGGTAGACGCTGGGGGGTGGGGTGGAGTGGGGGGCAGACGCGTCTGGAGCCGTGGAGAGGCACGGGAAGGGAGACACGGTGCAAGGAGAGAATGCGGTTTTTGTTTTCGACTTAAAGCTTTCGTGACTGCAAGGATTCATCTTCTTTGGTTCTCTCGGTAAGGTCACACCCAACCTCGTACACCGCTCACGGCCATGTAATGTGACTTTACCCGAAAGAACCAAAGAAGATGAATCCTTGCAGTCACGAAAGCTTCAAATCGAAATTTAACCGCCTCTACGTGGGAGGGATTCCACGCAACCTTAGGATCATTCAACAGACTCCGGGATAAGAAGGCTCAACTAATCGAGTCTCTCACCTTTCTGAAGAGATGCCGCGACTCTAAGCTTGAAGGTCGCGGTCTGAGCTTGGCTGTGTTCGCTCCAGCGCTGTCCTACCAGACAGTCTCGTCCCTTCACCTGATGAAGGCCGCTTGTGTTGTCGCCGAAACGTCGTGAGAATTTTATTGTGTTATTTTATTTTATCAATTTATTATTTTTTTTCTCATTCTACGTGGTGGTGACTTTACCGAAAGAACCAAAGAAGGTTTTTGTTTTGTTGATGTCACCACCGGGTGTAAGGCCCCCCCCCCAATCGCTGTGCTTGCTGTGTGGTAGCGGCTCTTCTGACGGAGCGACCCTGACCGCCGCAAACGAAAGCAGCTCAAGCAAGCGGGCGTATCGTCATCGTCATCATCGTCATCGCGTGGGAATGCATAGCAGCAGGCGATGAACTCTAAACGCGTGTTTCTATCGACCCACAGAGGCCCAGAGAAACCCACAGAGACCCACAGAGACCCACAGAGATCCATAGACACCTATAGAGACCCCATATAACCCACAAATACCCATAGAGACCCATAGAGTCTCATAGAGACCCAGATAAACCAATAGAGACACACAGAGACCCACAGAGATCCATAGACACCTATAGAGACCCACATAACCCATAAAGACCCATAGAGACTCATAGGACTCAGATAAACCCACAGAGACCCATAGAGACCCACAGAGACCCACAGAGATCCATAGACACCTATAGAGACCCCATATAACCCACAAATACCCATAGAGACTCATAGAGACCCAGATAAACCCATAGAGACACACAGAGACCCACAGAGATCCATAGACACCTATAGAGACCCACATAACCCATAAAGACCCATAGAGACTCATAGGACTCAGATAAACCCACAGAGACCCATAGAGACCCACAGAGACCCACAGAGATCCATAGACACCTATAGAGACCCCATATAACCCACAAATACCCATAGAGACTCATAGAGACCCAGATAAACCCACAGAGACCCATAGAGACCCACAGAGACCCACAGATATCCATAGACACCTATAGAGACCCCATATAACCCACAAATACCCATAGAGACTCATAGAGACCCAGATAAACCCACAGAGACCTATAGAGACCCACAGAGACCCACAGAGATCCATAGACACCTATAGAGACCCATATAACCCACAAATACCCATAGAGACTCATAGAGACCCAGATAAACCCATAGAGACACACAGAGACCCACAGAGATCCATAGACACCTATAGAGACCCACATAACCCATAAAGACCCATAGAGACTCATAGGACTCAGATAAACCCACAGAGACCCATAGAGACCCACAGAGACCCACAGAGATCCATAGACACCTATAGAGACCCCATATAACCCACAAATACCCATAGAGACTCATAGAGACCCAGATAAACCCATAGAGACACACAGAGACCCACAGAGATCCATAGACACCTATAGAGACCCACATAACCCATAAAGACCCATAGAGACTCATAGGACTCAGATAAACCCACAGAGACCCATAGAGACCCACAGAGACCCACAGAGATCCATAGACACCTATAGAGACCCCATATAACCCACAAATACCCATAGAGACTCATAGAGACCCAGATAAACCCACAGAGACCTATAGAGACCCACAGAGACCCAGAGAGATCCATAGACACCTATAGAGACCCATGTAACCCACAAATACCCATAGAGACCCATTGAGACTCATAGAGACCCAGATAAACCCACAGAGACCCACAGAGACCCGCAGAGATCCATAGACACCTATAGAGACCCCATATAACCCACAAATACCCATAGAGACTCATAGAGACCCAGATAAACCCACAGAGACCTATAGAGACCCACAGAGACCCACAGAGATCCATAGACACCTATAGAGACCCCATATAACCCACAAATACCCATAGAGACTCATAGAGACCCAGATAAACCCATAGAGACACATAGAGACCCACAGAGACCCACATAGATCCATAGACACCTATAGAGACCCCATATAACCCACAAATACCCATAGAGACTCATAGAGACCCAGATAAACCCACAGAGACCTATAGAGACCCACAGAGACCCACAGAGATCCATAGACACCTATAGAGACCCCATATAACCCACAAATACCCATAGAGACCCATAGAGACTCATAGAGGCACACAGAGTGGCATAGCTCCCAGCGGCTTCCTAATAGAAGAGCGTTCCAGACGGCCGCGGAAGCAGCGCATCTGAAAGCGGTGACCGCCGTTGCCCGATGGGGACCCAAACGCCACAGCGAGGTTGACCGCCGGAGCTCCGCGTGATGCTGGTCTCGGCTCCTGATGAGATCGGCAGGGCACTGTGGTTCATCCTGTGTGTGTGCAGTGGGGGGGGGGGGGGGGGGGGGGGTGGGTGGGGGGGGTGGAGTGGCACGTGCCCCCCCCCCCAATGATTCGATCAAAATCCCAAATATCGATGGGGTTTATTAGTAATAAATCGGCATTTTGTGACCTCACCCCCACTGCCACCGTGTAGCATATTATTATTATTATTACGTGGCCGAGGACTCTATGAGATGATGGGACAACAGTCCGAGTCGGCACTGGGCTCTAAGAAAAGCTGTCTCGGGTGTGGACCAATCAAATTCAAGGACAGTGCATATTATTATCAGAGTTTTCTCTTTTGTTTGCTTTTGACTGCTTGTGTTGTGGTTATTGCAAACATGATGCCTTGAATAAAGGTGTCAATTTTTTGTGCCAGTTAAAAGGGTAAAACCTATTCCTATATCTTGTTTCTGGCAAAGGAGGTCTCATAATGTAAATGCTCACCCCGAGCCCTCACTACTCTGATAGTGCGCTGTTTTTGAGTTGTACGCCTTTTGGCGTCTTCTGGTCCAACACCAATGGAGACTAGGCTCTAAGAAAAGTCGTCTCGGGTGTGGACCAATCAAATTCAAGGACAGTGCCAATATTATTATCATCAGAGTTGTCTTTTTTGTTTGCATTTTGACTGCTTGTGTTGTGGCCATTGCAAACATGATGCCTTGAATAAAGGTGTCAGTTTTTGTGTGCCAGTTAAAAGGGTAAAAACCTATTCCTATATCTTGTTTCTGGCAAAGGAGGTCTCATAATGTAAATGCTCACCCCGAGCCCTCACTACTCTGATAGTGCGCTGTTTTTGAGTTGTATGCCTTTTGGCGTCTTCTGGTCCAACACCAATGGAGACTTAAGGGCTCTAAGAAAAGCTGTCTCGGGTGTGGACCAATCAAATTCAAGGACAGTGCCAATATTATTATCAGAGTTGTCTTTTTTGTTTGCATTTTGACTGCTTGTGTTGTGGTTATTGCAAACATGATGCCTTGAATAAAGGTGTCAGTTTTTGTGTGCCAGTTAAAAGGGTAAAAACCTATTCCTATATCTTGTTTCTGGCAAAGGAGGTCTCATAATGTTAACAACTCTATACTTTTTAATTGCTGGAGGGGTTGCCGCCCCCAACAACCTGAACATCCTGGCTCCGCCGCTCTCTGTGTTGGTGTTTGTTGAACTTCTTTTGCGCCGTGCGTAGCCAACCGCGCTAACCGGAGGCGCTGTCTCCCACAGCGACTCAACCGTGTACCAGGGTGACGAGGAGCTCCTGCCCGAGAGGTGAGACGCGGGGAGGGTGGGGGAGAGGGGAGACACGGGGGGGTGGGGGGAAGGGAGACACGGGGGGGGAAGGGAGATACGGGGGGGGAAGGGAGATACGGGGGGGGTGGGGAGAGGGGAGACACGGGGGGGGTGGGGGGAAGGGAGACATGGGGGGGGGAGAGGGGAGACATGGGGGGGGAAGGGAGACACGGGGAGGGTGGGGAGAGGTGAAGACACGGGGGGTGGGGGAGAGGGGAGACACGGGGGGGGAAGGGAGATACGGGGGGGGAGAGGGGAGACACGGGGGGGGGGAAGGGAGACACGGGGGGGGGGAAGGGAGACATGGGGGGGGGAGAGGGGAGACATGGGGGGGGGGAAGGGAGACACGGGGGGGGGGGTGGGGGAGACACGGGGGGTGGGGGGAGGGAGACACGGGGGGTGGGGGGAGAGGGAAGACACGGGGGGGGTGGGGAGAGGGAGACACGAGGGGGGAGAGGGAGACACGAGGGGGGGAAGGGGAGACACGGGGGGAGGGAAGGGAGACGTGGGGGGGGGGAGAGGGAGACACGGGGGGGGGGAGAGGGGAGACACGGGGGGGGAAGGGAGACACGGGGGGGAGAGGGGAGACACGAGGGGGGGGGAGGGGAGATACGGGGGGGGGGAAGGGAGACGTGGGGGGGGGAGAGGGGAGACACGGGGGGGAGAGGGGAGACACGGGGGGGGGGAGAGGGGAGATACGGGGGGGGGGAAGGGAGACACGGGGGGGGGAGAGGGGAGACACGGGGGGGGGAAGGGAGACACGGGGGGGGGGGGGAAGGGAGACACGGGGGGGGGAAGGGGGAGACACGGGGGGGGGGAAGGGAGACACGGGGGGGGGGAGAGGGAGACACGGGGGGGGGGAGAGGGGAGACACGGGGGGGGGGAGAGGGAGACACGGGGGGGGGAAGGGAGACACGGGGGGGAGAGGGGAGACACGAGGGGGGGAGAGGGGAGATACGGGGGGGGGGAAGGGAGACACGGGGGGGGGGAAGGGGGAGACACGGGGGGGGGAGAGGGGAGACACGGGGGGGGGGAAGGGAGACACGGGGGGGGGAGAGGGGAGACACGGGGGGGGGGAAGGGAGACACGGGGGGGGGAAGGGAGACACGGGGGGGGAAGGGGAGACACGGGGGGGGGGAAGGGAGACACGGGGGGGGAGAGGGGAGACACGGGGGGGGGAGAGGGGAGACACGGGGGGGGGAGAGGGGAGACACGGGGGGGGGAAGGGAGACACGGGGGGGGAGAGGGGAGACACGAGGGGGGGAGAGGGAGATACGGGGGGGGGGAAGGGAGACACGGGGGGGGGAGAGGGGAGACACGGGGTGGGGGAGGGGAGACACGGGGGGGGGGAGAGGGAGACACGGGGGGGGGAAGGGAGACACGGGGGGGGGAGAGGGGAGACACGGGGGGGGGAGAGGGAGACACGGGGGGGGGAAGGGAGACACGGGGGGGGGAGAGGGGAGACACGGGGGGGGGAGAGGGGAGACACGGGGGGGGGAAGGGAGACACGGGGGGGGGGGAGAGGGGAGACACGGGGGGGGAGAGGGGAGACACGGGGGGGGGGGTGGGAGACGCGGGGGGGTTGCCACCCACACTCTGCGCCCTCTCTCCGCTGCGCCAGGGTTGTCCAGCAGTTCAGCTTGACCCGCGCGCAGTGGGAGGAGAAGGTCACGAGGTGGCACGCGGAGCACGTGGGCATGAGCAGGTGGGCACCGCCGCTCTGCGCTCACAACAAAGACAAAGGTCCCCCGTGTAGCCTCGAGCAGGCTCTTGGGGCAAGGTGCTGTTGGCGAGGAGCACCAGCGCCTATACAAGGAGCTGTTTATTTTTCATTTTGTTGCTACCACCAGAGTAAGGGCCCCATTGAGCTGCTACCTGGCTCTTACGTGTGTCTCTCCGTGTGTCTCTCCGTGTGTCTCCCCCCGTGTCTCTCCGTGTGTCTCTCCGTGTGTCTCCCCGTGTGTCTCCCCCCGTGTCTCTCCGTGTGTCTCTCCGTGTGTCTCTCTGTGTGTTTCCCCCGTGTGTGTCTCTCCGTGTCTCTCCGTGTGTCTCTCTCCGTGTGTCTCTCTCCGTGTGTCTCTCCATGTGTCTCTCCGTGTGTCTCCCCCGTGTGTGTCTCTCCGTGTCTCTCCGTGTCTCTCCGTGTGTCTCTCCGTGTGTCTCCCTCGTGTGTGTCTCTCCGTGTGTCTCCCCCGTGTGTGTCTCTCCGTGTCTCTCCGTGTGTCTCTCCGTGTCTCTCCGTGTGTCTCTCTCCGTGTGTCTCTCTCCGTGTGTCTCTCCGTGTGTCTCTCTCCGTGTGTCTCTCTCCGTGTGTCTCTCCGTGTGTCTCTCTCCGTGTGTCTCTCCGTGTATCTCCCCCATGTATCTCTCCGTGTGTCTCTCTCCGTGTGTCTCTCCCTGTGTCTCTCCGTGTGTCTCCCCGTGTGTCTCCCCCCGTGTCTCTCCGTGTGTCTCTCCGTGTGTCTCCCCGTGTGTCTCCCCCCATGTCTCTCTGTGTGTCTCTCCCGTGTGTCTCTCCGTGTGTCTCTCCGTGTGTCTCCCCCGTGTGTGTCTCTCCGTGTCTCTCCGTGTGTCTCTCCCTGTGTCTCTCCGTGTGTCTCCCCGTGTGTCTCCCCCTGTGTCTCTCCGTGTGTCTCTCCGAGTGTCTCCCCGTGTGTCTACCCCCATGTCTCTCCGTGTGTCTCTCCGTGTGTCTCTCCCTGTGTCTCTCCGTGTGTCTCCCCGTGTGTCTCCCCCCGTGTCTCTCCGTGTGTCTCTCCGTGTGTCTCCCCGTGTGTCTCCCCCGTGTGTCTCCCCCATGTGTCTCCCCGTGTGTCTCCCCCCGTGTGTCTCCCCCATGTGTCTCCCCCCTGTCTCTCACTGTGTCTCTCCATGTGTCTCCCCGTGTGTCTCCCCCCGTGTCTCCCCCGTGTCTCCCCCGTGTCTCCCCCGTGTGTCTCCCCGTGTGTCTCCCCGTGTGTCTCCCCGTGTGTCTCCCCCATGTGTCTCCCCCTGTCTCTCCCTGTGTCTCTCCCTGTGTCTCTCCCTGTGTCTCTCCGTGTGTCTCTCCGTGTGTCTCCCCGTGTGTCTCCCCGTGTGTCTCCCCCTGTCTCTCCCTGTGTCTCTCCCTGTGTCTCCCCGTGTGTCTCCCCCCGTGTGTCTCCCCCATGTGTCTCCCCCTGTCTCTCCCTGTGTCTCTCCGTGTGTCTCTCCGTGTGTCTCCCCGTGTGTCTCCCCGTGTGTGTCTCTCCGTGTGTCTCTCCGTGTGTCTCTCCGTGTGTCTCCCCCGTGTGTCTCCCCCATGTGTCTCCCCGTGTGTCTCCCCCCGTGTGTCTCCCCCATGTGTCTCCCCCTGTCTCTCCGTGTGTCTCTCCGTGTGTCTCTCCGTGTGTCTCCCCGTGTGTCTCCCCCCGTGTCTCCCCCGTGTCTCCCCGTGTGTCTCCCCGTGTGTCTCCCCCATGTGTCTCCCCCTGTCTCTCCTGTGTCTCTCCCTGTGTCTCTCCGTGTGTCTCTCCGTGTGTCTCCCCGTGTGTCTCCCCCCGTGTCTCCCCCGTGTCTCCCCCGTGTCTCCCCCGTGTGTCTCCCCGTGTGTCTCCCCGTGTGTCTCCCCCATGTGTCTCCCCCTGTCTCTCCCTGTGTCTCTCCCTGTGTCTCTCCGTGTGTCTCTCCCTGTGTCTCTCCGTGTGTCTCTCCCTGTGTCTCCCCGTGTGTCTCCCCCATGTGTCTCCCCCTGTCTCTCCCTGTGTCTCTCCCTGTGTCTCCCCCGTGTGTCTCTCCGTGTGTCTCTCCGTGTGTCTCCCCCGTGTCTCCCCCGTGTGTCTCCCCCGTGTGTCTCCCCCGTGTGTCTCCCCGTGTGTCTCCCCGTGTGTCTCTCCCTGTCTCCCCCTATCTCCCCCTGTGTCTCCCCGTGTGTCTCCCCCGTGTCTCCCCTGTGTCTCTCCGTGTGTCTCCCCCGTGTGTCTCCCCCTGTCTCTCCCTGTGTCTCCCCGTGTGTCTCTCCCTGTGTCTCCCCCATGTGTCTCCCCTGTGTGTCTCCCCCGTGTGTCTCCCCGTGTGTCTCCCCGTGTGTGCAGGCGGCAGGCCATGAACGAGTACCTGTCCGTGGCCCAGGATCTGGAGGCCTATGGGGTCTCATTCTTCCCCATCTCCAACTCGCAGGGCTCCCCCCTCTGGCTCGGAGTCTCCGCCCAGGGACTGAGCGTCTACGTGGAGCAGGATCTGTACGGAGACGCGGGGACAATCTTGATTGGAAGCTTTCGTGACTGCGGGAATCCATAAATCTTTGCTTCTTTCGGTTAAAGTCAGCCTCAGCAGTTGTCTCACCTGAAGACGGTCGCTTGTGTCGCGATCGGAACGTCGCGATCTATTAATTTTCTATCCACGTGACTTTACCGAAAGAATCAGAGACGCAGGGACAACACAAAGAACCCCCCCCCGCCCCCCCACTGTCGTTAGCTTTAGGGGGGTTAGTGTCGTTAGGGGCCATCCATTGTGTCCATACGCATGGAGGGGAGAGGGGGCGGTTAACCCCAACGCGTTCGCTTGCATATGCGGGGGGTCTACTGACAATGTGCGTACCCATAGGAAACGTGTGTCTCTCCGTGTGTCTCCCTGCGTGTCTCTCTCCGTGTGTCTCTCCGTGTGTCTCCCCGTGTGTCTCCGCTTGTGTCTCTCCCATGTATCTCTCCCGTGTGACAATGTGCGTACCCATAGGAAACGTGTGTCTCCCCTTGTGTCTCCCCGTGTGTCTCCCCTTGTGTCTCCCCGTGTGTCTCCCCTTGTGTCTCCCCGTGTGTCTCTCCGTGTGTCTCTCCGTGTGTCTCTCCATGTGTCTCTGTGTGTCTCCCCGTGTGTCTCTCCGTGTGTCTCTCCATGTGTCTCTCTGTGTGTTTCCCCGTGTGTCTCTCCCGTGTGACAATGTGTGTACCCATAGGAAACGTGTGTCTCTCCGTGTGTCTCCCTGCGTGTCTCTCTCCGTGTGTTTCTCCGTGTGTCTCCCCGTGTGTCTCCGCTTGTGTCTCTCCCATGTATCTCTCCCGTGTGACAATGTGCGTACCCATAGGAAACGTGTGTCTCCCCTTGTGTCTCCCCGTGTGTCTCCCCTTGTGTCTCCCCGTGTGTCTCCCCTTGTGTCTCCCCGTGTGTCTCCCCGTGTGTCTCTCCGTGTGTCTCTCCGTGTGTCTCTCCATGTGTCTCTGTGTGTCTCCCCGTGTGTCTCTCCGTGTGTCTCTCCATGTGTCTCTCTGTGTGTTTCCCCGTGTGTCTCTCCCGTGTGACAATGTGTGTACCCATAGGAAACGTGTGTCTCTCCGTGTGTCTCCCTGCGTGTCTCTCTCCATGTCTCTCTCCGTGTGTCTCTCCGTGTGTCTCCCCGTGTGTCTCTCCGTGTGTCTCTCCGTGTGTCTCCCCGCGTGTCTCCCCTTGTGTCTCTCCGTGTGTCTCCCTGCGTGTCTCTCTCCGTGTGTCTCTCCGTGTGTCTCCCCGTGTGTCTCTCCGTGTGTCTCTCCGTGTGTCTCTCTGTGTGTCTCCCCATGTGTCTCTCCCGTGTGACAATGTGCGTACCAATAGGAAACGTGTGTCTCTCCGTGTGTCTCCCTGCGTGTCTCTCTCCGTGTGTCTCTCCGTGTGTCTCCCCGTGTGTCTCTCTCCGTGTGTCTCTCCGTGTGTCTCTCCGTGTGTCTCCCAGTGTGTCTCTCCCGTGTGTCTCTCCCGTGTGACAATGTGCGTACCCATAGGAAACAGGGCAGGTGAAGCCTCGATAATAACTCTGTGTAACAAACAAAAATATATTTTTTTGTTACTGTGTACTAAGTGTTATTTCTACCACTTGTTTATGCCTCAAAAGTACAGGAAGTGGCTATGATTATTCCCGACACACTTTGCTTTCGTGACCAGGACACAAAAGCGAAGTTAATGATCCACTCCATCAGTAACACTGTGGATCAAATGGATTTATTTATTTTTAGTTCCTGGGTACCAAGTGTTATTTCCTAATTGCTTATGCCTCAAAAGTACAGAGAATGGCTATGATTATTCCCGACACATGGCTATTATGCCCCACCTCCGATGTCAGCAGTCCTCCCGCATTGTATCTGTTCCATCTGATGACGGTCGCTTGTGTTGCGATCGAACCGTCGTGATTTTTATTTTATTTTATACCTACGTGAGTGACTTCACCGAAAGAACCACAGGGTATGCCCCACAAACTTTGCTTTTGTGACCAGGACAGTGATATTTTGAAATGGCCCAGCCAACGCAGCCTTGCCTGCCGGAGGAGCTCACCGATGGGACCTTGCCCAGATCTCTCAAGGATTTGTGAGCTCCTCACACAATCCATCCTGGTTAAACCCAGGATGGATCGTAGGCAGGCCAGCCTAAATGTCTCTAACCGGCGAAGATGTTCCATTAGGGGGGTCCACGTTTCGCAAGCGTAGAGAAGGGAGGGAATGACCGTGGCCGAGAAGACCCGAAGCTGAGTGCGGAGCGACAGACCAGGTAGCTTCCACACAGCGTTACGCAACCAATGAAAAGATAATGCCGCTCGACTGATTCGGAGTGAGAAAAATGTGGTGGGCATTTGCGTCTTTCGTTCACGTTATAAAGTCCTGGTCACAAGAGCAAAGTTTGTGGGGAATAACAACAGCCATCCTCTGCACTTTTTGAGGCATAGGCAATTAGAAAAAAAAAACAATAATCTTATAATAATAGGGTTTTTCCCCTTTTTTCTGGCAACAAAACTGAAACCTTTTTACACGGATTCATGTCTGCATTAACCACAATACCTGCAGTCAAAATGCAAACAAAAAACACGCTATGATAATATGTGATGCATTGTTCTTGAAACTGATTGGTCCACACCAAGGGACGGCTTTCTTTCGAGCCTCGACCCAATTGGTGCTCGACCAGATGACGCCAAAAGGCGTCACACAGCTCAAAGACAATGCACTATCAAAGTAATGAGGGCTCGGGGTGAGCATCTACATCATCATTAGACCTCCTTTGCCAGTACAATAATCTTCTTGGTTCTTTCGGTAAAGTCACGTAGACTTTACCGAAAGAACCAAGAAGATGAATCCCCGCAGTCACGAAAGCTTTAAATCGGAACAGTAATCTTGATTTGAATCCGTAGTTCTTTCGGCAAAGGCAAGTAGGTAGAAAATCGAACAGAAATGATATCGCGACGTTTCGACCGCAACACAAGCAATCGATCATCACGTGTGAAAACTGAAGCAGCTAAACAAAAATAGAAATAAATAAATCGCAGTCCTCGCTCCATTCACCCCCCCCCCCTCTCTGATTTATTTAACTGCCCTAACTCTGGCATCTCTCCCACTAAAGTAAACAAAACATTCTAGATTTGAAGAGTTCGTGACTGCAATGATCCATACTCTTTGGTTCTTTCGGCAAAGTCACGTAGGTAGAAAAAAATCTAAAAAAATTAATCAAATCACGACGTTTCGGAAGCAACACGAGCTTCCGTCATCAGGCGGGACAACCGCAGGCAATTTTTTTTTTGCTTTTTATTTTTAAACTACCCAAAGAACAAACGAGTTGCTGTGGTTTCGTCACACCAGATGATGTTGATGATTGCTTGTGTTGCAATCGAAACGTCGTGATTTAATTTATTTCTATTTTTATTTTTATCTTTTCACTCTACGTAACTTTACCGAAAGATACAAAGAGGGTAACACTCAGTACCCAGGAACAAACATCGTGCTGCGCAGTGCAATTTGTCTACGTTGGCCTTCAAATGAGCCACAGTTCAGTTGCTTTAGCCGTCGGACGAGTGCCACGGGGAGGAGTTGGACTGAGTGAGAGGTGTTGATGATGATTGGAATGATGGTGACGATAGTGCCGGTGGTGGTGATGATGATGGTGATGATGATGGTGGTGGTGATGATGGTGATAATGTTGGTGATGATGGTGATGATGAAGACGGTGATGATGGTGATGATGATTGTGGTGATGATGGTGATGATGATGGTGATGATGATGGTGATGATGATGGTGATGATGATGGTGATGATGGTGGTTGTGATGATGATGGTGATGATGGTGGTTGTGATGATCTCGTTGCAGGCTGACTCCCAAGATTGACTTCATCTGGGAGGAGATTGCAGTTTTGACGACCGAAGGAACTCGGTTCATCATCAAATCCTGCGATGAAGACGCCCCTGTAACGACTCCCATCCCATATCGATCCCTGATATCCCATATAGAACACTTACATCCCCTATAGAATTCCCATCCCATATCGATCCCTCGTATCCCGTATAGAACACTTACATCCCCTATAGAACTCCCATCCCATATCGATCCCTCATATCCCATATAAAACACTTACATCCCCTATAGAACTCCCATCCCATATCGATCCCTGATATCCCATATAGAACACTTACATCCCCTATAGAACTCCCATCCAATATCGATCCCTCATATCCCATGTAGAACACTTACATCCCCTATAGAACTCCCATCCCATATCGATCCCTCATATCCCATATAGAACACTTACATCCCCTATAGAACTCCCATCCCATATCGATCCCTCATATCCCATATAGAACACTTACATCCCCTATAGAACTCCCATCCCATATCGATCCCTCATATCCCATATAGAACACTTACATCCCCTATAGAACTCCCATCCCATATCGATCCCTCATATCCCGTATAGAACACTTACATCCCCTATAGAACTCCCATCCCATATCGATCCCTCATATCCCATATAGAACACTTACATCCCCTATAGAACTCCCATCCCATATCGATCCCTCGTATCCCATATAGAACACTTACATCCCCTATAGAACTCCCATCCCATATATGATCCCTCATATCCCGTATAGAACACTTACATCCCCTATAGAACTCCCATCCCATATCGATCCCTCATATCCCATATAGAACACTTACATCCCCTATAGAACTCCCATCCCATATCGATCCCTCATATCCCATATAGAACACTTACATCCCCTATAGAACTCCCATCCCATATCGATCACCTCATATCCCATATAGAACACTTACATCCCCTATAGAACTCCCATCCCATATCAATCCCTCATATCCCGTATAGATCCTGGCTTCCTTATCGAATTCTGACACCATCCAGAAACCTACTGAACATTCCCTCTGTCTCCATGTGACCCCGTTACCACGTACAGTAACCCCGCGTGTCTCCGTTACCCCGTGTGTCTCCCCGTGTGTCTCCCCGCGTGTCTCTCCGCGTGTCTCTCCGTGTGTCTCCCCGTGTGTCTCCCCGCGTGTCTCCCCGTGTGTCTCCCCGCGTGTCTCCCCGTGTGTCTCCCCGTGTGTCTCCCCGCGTGTCTCCCCGTGTGTCTCCCCGCGTGTCCCCCATGTCCCCGGCGTGTCCCCCGGCGTGTCCCTCCGTGGTGTCCCAGGATTTTGAGTTCCTCGTCCCGAGCGTGCGGACCAATCGCCGCGTCCTGTCCGCCTGCGTGGGGAACCACGAGCTGTACGCGCGGAGACACGGAGACACTCCCCCCGAGATCACGCAGCTCCGCAAGGACGAGGGCAGGTACACGCGCGGAGACACGGCGGGGAGACACGGCGGGGAGACACGCAGAGACACACATGGAGACATGCAGGGCAGACGCGGGGAGACACGGAGGGGACACGCGGGGAGACACGCAGAGACACACATGGAGACATGCAGGGACGCATAACGAGTGAGCGAGTGGGTGGATGAGCTTGTCGGTGAGCGAGTGGGTGAGTGGGGAGATTGGAGGTTTGGAGAGGGGAGACGTGGGGAGGAGAGGGAGATGAGGGGGAGGGAGACACATGGGGAGGGAGAGAGACACGAGGGGAGGGAGACACGAGGGGAGGGAGAGAGACACGAGGGGGTGGGAGACACGAGGGGAGGGAGAGAGACACGAGGGGGAGGGAGAGAGACACGAGGGGAGGGAGACACGAGGGGGAGGGAGACACGAGGGGGAGGGAGACACAGGGGGAGGGAGGGAGACACGAGGGGAGAGACGAGGGGAGGGAGGGAGACACGAGGGGAGAGACGAGGGGAGACACGAGGGGAGGGAGGGAGTCACGAGGGGGGAGGGAGTCACGAGGGGGAGGGAGTCACGAGGGGGAGGGAGACACGAGGGGGAGGGAGACACGAGGGGAGACACGAGGGGGAGGGAGGGAGACACGAGGGGGAGGAA
This sequence comes from Petromyzon marinus, assembly GCF_010993605.1. Taxonomy (NCBI): domain Eukaryota; kingdom Metazoa; phylum Chordata; class Hyperoartia; order Petromyzontiformes; family Petromyzontidae; genus Petromyzon; species Petromyzon marinus. The sequence goes on along the minus strand of NC_046134.1, from coordinate 483,809 downwards.
GACACGAGGGGAGGGAGACACGAGGGGAGAGAGACACGAGGGGAGTCACAGGGGAGGGAGAGAGACACGAGGGGGTGGGAGACACAGGGGAGGGGGTGGGAGACACAGGGGAGGGAGAGAGACACGAGGGGAGGGAGACACGAGGGGAGGGAGACACGAGGGGGATGGAGGGAGACACGAGGGGGAGGGAGGGAGACACGAGGGGAGGGAGACAGGAGGGGAGCCACGAGGCGAGGGAGGGAGACACAGGGGAGGCTGTCTCCGTGTCTCCCCCCACCAGGCCCCACCCCCGTGAGCTCCCCAGGCTCCCCCACGGAGACCTCACGGACGGAGATCGCTGGGGACACGAACAGCAGCAGGGGCAGCACAACGGGCACGGCGACTCGCGCAGGTGAGGACCACCATCACCACCATCACCACCATCACCACCACCACCATCACCACCATCACCACCATCACCATCACCACCATCACCACCATCACCATCACCACCATCACCACCATCACCACCATCACCACCATCACCACCATCACCATCACCACCATCACCACCATCACCACCACCATCACCATCACCACCATCACCACCACCATCACCATCACCACCATCACCACCATCACCACCATCACCACCACCATCACCACCACCATCACCACCATCACCACCACCATCACCATCACCACCATCACCACCATCACCACCATCACCACCACCATCACCACCATCACCACCACCATCACCATCACCACCATCACCATCATCACCACCACCATCACCATCACCACCATCACCACCATCACCACCACCATCACCACCATCACCACCATCACCACCACCATCATCACCACCATCACCACCATCACCATCACCACCATCATCACCACCATCACCACCACCACCATCACCATCACCACCATCATCACCACCATCACCACCACCATCACCACCATCACCACCACCATCACCACCATCACCATCACCACCACCATCACCACCATCACCACCACCATCACCACCATCACCACCACCATCACCACCATCACCATCACCACCATCACCACCACCATCACCACCATCACCACCACCATCACCACCATCACCACCATCACCACCACCATCACCATCACCACCATCACCACCACCACCACCATCACCACCACCATCACCACCACCATCACCACCACCATCACCATCACCACCATCACCACCATCACCACCACCACCATCATCACCACCATCACCACCACCATCACCACCACCATCACCACCACCATCACCACCATCATCACCACCATCACCACCACCATCACCACCACCATCACCACCACCATCACCACCATCATCACCACCATCACCACCACCATCACCACCATCACCACCATCATCACCACCATCACCACCACCATCACCACCACCATCACCACCACCATCACCACCATCATCACCACCATCACCACCACTACCATCACCACCACCATCACCACCATCATCACCACCATCACCACCATCACCATCACCACCACCATCACCACCACCATCACCACCACACCACACCATCACCACCACCATCACCACCATCACCCACCATCCACCACCACCCTCACACCACCATCACCATCACCACCATCACCACCACCACACCACCATCACCACCACCATCACCACCACCCATCACCCACCATCCCACCACCTACCATCACCAACACCATCACCATCACCACCACCATCACCACCACCATCACCACCACTCACACCACCATCACCCACCATCACCCACCACACCATCACCACCACCATCACCACCACCATCACCACCCACCATCACCACCATCACCACCACCACACCCTCATCACCACCATCACCACCACCATCACCACCATCACCACCACCATCACCATCCATTCACCACCACATCACCACCACCACCACTATCACCACATCACCACCACCACCATCACCACCACCACACCACCATCACCACCACATCCACCATCATCACCACCACACCTACCATCACCACCATCACCACCATCACCACCACCATCACCACCACCATCCATCACCACCACCATCACCACCATCATCACCACCACCATCACCACCATCCATCACCACCATCACACCACCATCACCACCATCACCACCACCATCACCACCACCATCACCACCATCACTCACCACCATCACCACCACCATCACCACCATCACCACCACCATCACCACCACCATCACCACCACACCATCACCACCACCATCCACCACCATCACCACCACCATCACCACCATCACCACCACCATCACCACCATCCACCATCACCACCATCACCACCATCACCACCATCACCACCACCATCACCATCACCACCATCACCACCACCATCACCACCATCACCACCACCATCACCACCATCACCACCACCATCACCACCATCACCACCACCACCATCACCACCACCATCACCACCACCATCACCACCACCATCACCACCACCATCACCACCATCACCACCACCATCACCACCACCATCACCACCATCACCACCACCATCACCACCATCACCACCACCATCACCACCACCATCACCATCACCACCATCACCACCACCATCACCACCATCACCACCACCATCACCACCATCACCACCACCATCACCACCACCATCACCACCACCATCACCACCACCATCACCACCACCACCACCACCATCACCACCACCATCACCACCATCATCACCACCATCACCACCATCACCACCATCACCACCACCACCATCACCACCACCATCACCACCACCATCACCACCATCACCACCACCATCACCACCACCATCACCACCATCACCACCACCACCATCACCACCACCATCACCACCACCATCACCACCATCACCACCATCACCACCATCACCACCACCATCACCACCATCACCACCATCACCACCACCACCATCACCACCATCACCACCACCATCACCACCACCATCACCATCACCACCACCATCACCACCATCACCACCACCATCACCACCATCACCACCACCATCACCACCACCATCACCACCACCATCACCACCATCACCATCACCATCACCACCATCACCACCACCATCACCACCACCATCACCACCACCATCACCACCATCACCACCATCATCCACCACCATCACCACCATCACCATCACCACCATCACCACCACCATCACCACCACCATCACCACCACCATCACCACCATCACCACCACCATCACCACCATCACCACCATCACCATCACCACCATCACCACCACCATCACCACCACCATCACCACCATCACCACCACCATCACCACCATCACCACCACCATCACCACCATCACCACCACCATCACCACCATCACCACCACCATCACCACCATCACCACCACCATCACCACCATCACCACCACCATCACCACCATCATCACCACCATCACCACCACCATCACCACCATCACCACCACCATCACCACCATCACCACCATCACCACCACCATCACCACCATCATCACCATCACCACCATCACCACCACCATCACCACCATCACCACCACCATCACCACCACCATCACCACCATCACCACCACCATCACCACCATCACCACCAACTATCCACTAACCGCCACACCACCGCTCCCACCTATTAAACACACACACAGATGGACACACACAGATAGACACAAACAGATAGACACACAAACAACAGCCATTCGCCACTAAGTGGCGGTGACGTCACCACGACGCTTGTGCCAGGCCATGTGCACCTTGAGGCCACGTGAAGTGTCGAACGCCCGCTGGCAGGAGGTCACGGGGCAGAACCAGGCGCCACGGGCCGACTGACTGAGATGACTGGCTGATGCACCACCTGTGCCCCCTACTGTGCCAACCTGCTGTGCTTTAGCCACCCGGCGCTCCGCTCGTTGTTGTGAGCGTCGCTCCTCCGCCCTCCGTTGTTGTTGGAGGGCGACTGCCTCCAACTGCCCAGTAGCGTCCTTCACGAGCCTCCTCCACAGAGGCCGATCTTGACACCGCTGGTACCAGTCATCGGCAAGTCTACTCAGCTCCACGTCCTCCTGTACCACATCACTCCATCTCTTCTGTAGCCCGTGCCGCGTCCATTTAGCCCCCTCGATCCGGCCGAACAAAAGCTGTTTAGGCATGCAGTGGCTGGGCATGCGGGCTACATGGCCCAGCCAACGCAGCCTTGCCTGCCGGAGGAGCTCACCGATGGGACTTTGTCCATATCTTTCAGGGATGGATCGTAGGCAGGCCAGCCTTAATGTTTCTAACCAGCGAAGATGTTCCATTAGGGGGTTCCACGTTTCGCAAGCGTAGAGAAGAGGGGGAATGACTGTGGCCGAGAAGACCTGAAGCTTAGTGCGGAGCGATAGACCAGGTAGCTTCCACACAGTGTTATGTAACCGAGGAAAATATAATGCCGCTCGACTGATTCGGAGAGAGACCTCTGCTGTTAAACCAGAGCTGGTCATGAGCATACTGCCAAGGTATGGAAAACTCTCCACTCACTCCACAACTGCCCTATCACCAATTTGGACTTGTGGGGGTGGAGTGTCCGATGGTACAAAATACCCAGGCAGGTGCTTAGTTTTGATGGGGCTGATGGTAAGACCCCACCTCTTGGTGGCAAGCTCCAGGTTTAGCAGCAGCACCTCCAACTCCTTCTCTGAGTGAGCAGCAATTACCAGATCATCGGCATACATAACATGGTTGAGCAATAAGGAGCCATCCCTTGACCGCACCTGGGCATGGATCAGCCTCCCATTATATCTGTACCAGATGGAAATTCCTCCGGTACAGCTATTGAAGGCTTCATGAACTACGTGGTCAAAATAGATGTTAAATTATGTGGGAGCCAGAGGACATCCCTGTCGCACCCCAAGGTGTACAGGGAATAGCTCTGACTCCCGGCCACGTAGTTTTACCCAGGCCCGCTCACCATCATGAAGGTCCTTAATGAGCATGAGCAGAGGGTCAAGGACTCCAAAAGCACGACGAACAAACCAGAGCCCAGGCCTACTGATGGTATCATAGGCCTTGACCAGGTCAATAAAGCAGAGATGTAGGTCTTGCTGGAATTCCCTACACCTCTGATGTAGCAGACGGACGGAAAACATGGAATCTGCGCAGGACCGCCCTTTCCTGAAACCGCATTGGGGCTCTGCAAGCCTCTGCTCAGCGTGCCTAGCAAGGCGATGCTGAATAATCCTTGCCATGACCTTTCCCGGCACACTGAGGAGTGAGATGCCCCTGTAGTTGTTACAATCTGTGCGGTCCTACTTCTTAAAGAGGGGGACCACCAGGGCATCCTTCCAATCCTGCGGAACCCATCCAGTGGTCCAGACTGTTGTTATGATCTCATGTAGGGCAGTCTGTGCACAAACGCTACCCTCCCTCAGCATTTCGCTAGGGAGATTATGATTGCACCTTAGCCAGACACTCACAGGGGGTGACTTCCTCCTCCAATATTTGAGGCACCGCAGCCTCAGCAGGGTCATCCCCACTTTGTCCCATGATGTTTTCCAGGCTGAGGGATTTCCCCTCCCACAGGACCTCACAAAAATGCTCAGCAAATCTGCAAACCTGTTCCTGGGGGTCGGAGATTGGATCACCGTTTTTTCCCCTAATGATGGTAATAGGTGTGGCGCTGCAGGTTACTTTTTTGATGGAATTAAAGAGCGATTTGTGATCGCGGGCGACTGAGGCAGATTCCATCTCCTCAGCAACCCGCGACCACCACCCATCCTTGCAGCGCTTCACGGCTCTCTGAACCTCCGAGCGAAGGCTGCAGTAAGCCTCCTCATTCTCCGACATGGGATGCTGTAGCCGATGAGAGTGGGCCTGTCGTTTTTTCTCAGCCAGCTTGAACACCTCTTCTGTTAGCCAGGGTCTCTGTGGAAGTCTGGACCGTGGACCCAAAGCAGCCATTGCAGCTGCATGAACCACAGTCTTAAACCTCTCCCATTTCCCCTCGATATCAGGAGGAGTGGGGGACGATGCCAACCCCAGCTGCAAGTGATGATGAAATTCTCGCTTGCAACGTTCATCAGCGAGCTGAGACCATGCCACTAAGGGTTTGAATGGGGTCCTGAGTGTAGACCCACCACCGGAGTGGAAGAATGGCAGGCGCATCTTGCAGATGACGAGTCGATGGTCAGTGGACAGATCAGCTCCACGGTAGGTCCTGGTGTCAAGGACATGGGCCCGCATCCGCTGTTCCGTCACTATGTAGTCCAGCAGATGTTCTTGCTTGGACCCAGCATGCATCCATGATGTGGTGCGAATGCGCCGATGCCAGAACAGCGTGTTGGTGAATACACGCCCATGGGCTGCACAAAAATCTAGCAGCCTCTTGCCGTTGTTATTGAGCAGATCTGGCCCATACCTTACAATCACTCCAGACCAGGTGCCAGCATCAGGACCAACTCGGGCATTGAAGTCACCCAACAAGATTACTCTATCCTGAGAGGCCACTTTAGCCAGCACCTGTGACAGGAGGTCATAGAAGGCATCTGACTCATCGACTTTGCCTGCATCCCTCCACAGGTGTTCGTCTTCAGTGGGGGCATAAGTAACCACGACCACCACTCCTCGCCTCCGATTGATGGGAAGGCGAGCCCAAAGTAGCCTGGGGCTTACAGCTTCCCACACCTCACCGCCACGCTCCCACGCTCCTTTCATTCTTTTATTCAAAAGAAGTGCCACACCCTGTTGTTTGGCAGTCTGCTAACCTGAGTCCACCTCTCATGATGGCAGGAGCCAGAGCCGGTCCACCAGACCTCCTGAATACCATAGAGATCCAGGCGGTACCGGTCCCGCTCCCGACAGAGGAGTGGCAGCCTCTCCTCCGCAGTGAGCGTTCGAACATTCCACGTGGCCACACGAAGTGGCTTTTTGTTGTTTCTGGAGGAGCCCCGTGGGTAAGGATTCAGTCTCCTGGCTCCGGCAAAAAATGTGGTTTGGCCAGGAGATGTCATAGACGCCTGTCCCCCCGGGGCTTCGGGCACAAGATTATTTGTAAAATTTTGTGATCGTGGTTTAGAATTAATTTATTGAAGGTGGAGGGGTTACCAGCCCCTCGCATCCTTCCAGAGCCCCTATTTAGCCGCTGTGATGGTTACAAATGCCATGAGGGGAAAGGCCAAGCGGAATTGGCCCTCCCCTCCATTGCACTGCCCACGACAGCGTTGCCCATCTGGCACCACAACGAGGTAGGGGGTTGTTTTGCCGGACTACCACCAACATCACCACCACCACGACTATCATCATCATCATCAACCTCACCACCATCATCACCACCGTCACCACCATCACCACCATCACCACCGCCATCACCACCATCACTAACAATCACCACCACTAATATTGCCACCACTACCATCATCAAAGACAAAGATCCTCCTGTGTAGCCTTAACAGGCTATTGAGGCAAGTGCTGTTAGTGAGCAGCGCCTATGAAGGCCGGCCTGGCACACGAGGGGGTGGGTGGCCAGCACCACGCCCGGCCGTCTTTGTCGCCCATACGTGATGTTTATACGTCGCACGAGGTACTCATTAGAGGCTGAGTCGACCTAGGGGAGACCCAGGACCGGTTCTGATCATCATCACTGGGTGTTGGCCGTGAGCGGGAATCGAACTCGGATTGTCGGGTTCGTAGCGTAGCGCTAAGCGCAACACCACCGCTCCCCACCACTACCATCATCACCACCACCATCACCACCATCATCACCACCGTCACCATCATCATCATCATCACCACCATCACCACCACCAACACCACCACCACCAAAACACCATCACCACCATCACCGCCACCATCACCACCACTATCAGCATCACCATCAACACCATCACCACCACCACCATCACTGCCACTATCACCACCACCACCATCACTACCACCATCATCACCACCATCACCATCATCATCACCATCACCACCACCATCATCACCACCACCACCATCACCACCACCATCACCACCACCATCAACGCCACCATCACCACCATCACCATCACCGCCACCATCACCATCATAATCACAACTATCAGCACCACCATCAACACCATCACAATCACCACTACCACCACCATCAACACCGCCACCACCACCACCACCACCACCGCCACTATCACCACCATCACCATGACTGCCACCATCACTGCCACCATCACCGCCACCACCACCACCATGACCACCACCATCACCACCACCATCACCACCACAATCACCACCACCTCATGGGCGAGGGCGATGTGGTCAGGCTCTCTCCTCTGCTGGTTCGTCCCGCAGGTCCTCGTCGTCGTCAGTGTCGTCGGGGATCTACGAAGTGCCCGACGAGCTGAAGAAGGTCCAGGACTCGAAGGTCGAGATGAGGAACTCCCAGCTCAAGGTGCTTCACATCACCACCACCACCACCACCACGACCATGGCCACCACGACCATCACCACCACCATCACTGCCACCATTACCACCACCATCACCACCACCACCGTCACCACCATCACCGCCACCACAACCATCATCACCATCACCGCCATCACCACCACCACCATCACTGCCACCACCATCACCGTCACCATCACCGCCACCACCACCACCACCACCTCCACCATCACGTCCACCATCATCAGCACCTCCACCACCACCATCACTGCCACCATTACCACCACCACCATCACCGTGACCACCATCACCACCATCACCACCATCGCCACCACCATCATAATCTCTACCATTTTGCTAACGTGTTATTTGTATTTGTGTCTTTGCTTGAAACTTGTAACAACGTGATTTTATTTTGCCTACACGTGACCGCCCCCCCCCCCACCCACTGACCCCTCCCCCCTTCCATCCCCCCCACCCCACCCCCCCCAAGGCCGTGGCCGCCTCCCTGGTTGAGCCACGCGAGGGGCAGCAGCAGCAGGCGGGAGAGGAGGAGGAGGAGGCGGCTGAGGCGGTGGTGCCCGTGGGGCCCACGGCGGGGGCGGCGGCGCTGCGCAGGGCAGTTCGCTTCCACACCCTGAGGCGCATCCGCAGGGGCACCACCAAGCAGCGTATCGACGAGTACGAGGCGCTGTGAGCGGTGGGGTGACGAGGTGGTGACGAGGTGGTGACGAGGCGCTGTGAGCGGTGTGGTGACTAGGTGGTGACGAGGCGCTGTGAGCGGTGTGGTGACGAGATGGTGACGAGGTGGTGACGAGGTGGTGACGAGGTGGTGACGAGGTGACGGTGGTGACGAGGCGCTGTGAGCGGTGTGGTGACGAGGTGGTGATGAGGTGGTGACGAGGTGGTGACGAGGCGCTGTGAGCGGTGTGGTGACTAGGTGGTGACGAGGCGCTGTGAGCGGTGTGGTGACGAGATGGTGACGAGGTGGTGACGAGGTGGTGACGAGGTGGTGACGAGGTGACGGTGGTGACGAGGCGCTGTGAGCGGTGTGGTGACGAGGTGGTGACGAGGTGGTGACGAGGTGGTGACGAGGCGCTGTGAGCGGTGTGGTGACTAGGTGGTGACGAGGCGCTGTGAGCGGTGTGGTGACGAGGTGGTGACGAGGTGATGAGGTGACGGTGGTGACGAGGTGACTGTGGTGACGAGGTGACGGTGGTGACTGTGGTGACTGTGGTGACTGGTGGCGGTGGTGGCGGTGGTGACGGGGTGATGGTGGTGACGGTGGTGACTGTGGTGACTGTAGTGATGGTGGTGACTGGTGACGGTGGTGGCGGTGGTGACTGTAGTGACGGTGGTGACGTTGGCGGACGAGGTGACGGCGACAGATGGATGATGATGTTGATGGGAAGCCACTTAGTTGAGGAGCTATTGTTCATGATGGCCAGGTCGCTTCTGAAAAAGCCCTGGATAGCAGCTCAGAGGGCCCTTACCTGGTACAATAAAACATGAATCGCAGAAGACAACTGTGAGGTGGACAACGGGGATGAGTATGGACGACTGACGCATGGTGGACAGCGACGAATGGATTCAGAGGAAGTGGATGATGACGAGATGGACGACTTGGGAGAAGGTGGACAATGATCACAACTGGGGCCAGGTGGACAACTGACGACGTGGATGAGTCACAAGACGGATAGACGGGATGAGGTGGACACCAGCGAGTGGACCGTGATGAGGGTGGACGACGGCAGATAAGACAACTGCAGAGGTGGACGACTGTGACAGGGGTGGACAGTGAGGTAGCAGACACCTATGATAGGGTAGCCGTTGATTTTTTTTACAGGCAGAAAGAGCTAACAAGCGCTCTTTCAACCCGAGTTGGAAGACATAAGCCATCTAGACAATCTCGACAGTTTCTAATGGCAACGATGCAATACATTATCCAGAAAAAAAGATCGTAGCATAAAGTATAATTTAGTCTCAATGCGAGAGAGTATTGAATAGTTTTAAAGTTGTCGTCGAATTCTTGAATCTTTGAGCGCTCGCCCGACACGATTCTAAAACCGGCGGCGGCCATTTTCTGATACTGAACGATGACGTTGCCCTGGGCAATGTTGGCGGCCAATCGCATCCCTGCTGCCGTGCCACTCGAAAACGTTCGAACAAATCTAACAACGGAGTACCTTTAGACACCTATTCGGACATTCCACGTACAGGTTCCCCTCTTTTTGTGCCATTTTGCCTCTATGCGGCTTGCCAAAAATTTGCTGCGTGCAGTTTGAATTCACTCTACGTGCGGCTGTGCAGTCGGACGTGGGACTATGTTGTGCGTGTACTGTGTGTGCACTACTCGCCAGGCAGCTGTCTCGTTGAGCGGCTTCGCTTTGCGCGCCCTTTCTTTGGAAAGCATCTACTACTACTAAATTTCGATTTAAAGCTTTTGCGACTGCAAGGATTCATCTTCTTTGGTTCTTTCGGTAAAGTCACCACCACCACGTAGAATGAGAATAAAATAATAAATTGATAAAATAAAATAACGCAATAATATTCTCACGACGTTTCGGCCACAACACAAGCGGCCTTCATCAGTCTCGTCCCTTCACCTGATGAAGGCCGCTTGTGTTGTGGCCGAAACGTCGTGAGAATATTATTGTGTTATTTTATTTTATCAATTTATTATTTTATTCTCATTCTACGTGGTGACTTTACTGAAAGAACCAAAGAAGACATCTACTATCACTACTACTACGAGCACCGTGTAAAAGCGAGGAGAAAAATGTTTAAAGGACATACATCACCGTGACTAAGTGAGGCACGGGATTGGGCGCAGTGTCGCTCGGAAGCCAGGCGAACGAGGTAGTGGGGCCTTTACCATAGAGGTGGGATCTCTTACGATTGAGGTGCGGCCTTTTACGGGTAAGGTGGAGCCTTCTACCATAGAGGGTGGGGCCTTTAAGATAGAGGTCAGGCCTATAAGACAGAGGCCTATTAAGATAGAGGTGGGGCCTTTAAGTATTTCTTAATAGTTGGTACAGGTTGAACGCTGCTGCTGTGAAAGTGCTGCAAGCAGTGGGACTTTGATGATGGCCGTGTTGCAGATGGCAAGGGCCTGCCACGGGGAAACAACACCCAGCCATGACGATCCCATTCACAATGGCCGTGTAGGACACAGCTCAGTAAGCTCCGGAGTTGTGGATTCAAGCCCTGGTGGGTCTAAGTGTCCCTCTCTGTCACGGGATTCATACACCGCTCGTTGCTAGGCTCACCACAATGGCCGTGTCCGGTTCACAATGGCTAGGTCAGCTTCAAAAGTGGCCGTGTCAAAGTCTTACTGGCACTGTCTGGTGTCAGGCTTATGTAGTCGCCATAACATTGCTGATTAATTTCATGTGTTAATGTTTCCGCCGCTGGTTTACCTGATTCGTGTAGTCTCCGCTAGGATGCGTGATTAAAGAATAAAAAACTAAACCTCAAGTCTGTGTGCTTGTGCGCATGAGGTTGTTGGTGATGTTGATTGATGACGATGATGGTTCTGATGGTCAAGACTAAATAACGGCGCAGGTGATGATACCGATTTGTGTTTCGATAGAGGCATCGTCTTCCTCTACGCCGGTGCATCTCAGAGTGCTTTAAAACATATAATATCAACGTATTTGAAAGGGGCACCCACGGTGGTAGCTGTTCCTGTGCATTAGTCTGCTGCCCGTAAGGGGGTGATGATTGCTGCTGTGTGGTATACAGTGAGGGAAAAAAGTATTTGATCCCCTGCTGATTTTGTACGTTTGCCCACTGAAAAATAAATGATCAGTCTAGAATTTTAATGGTAGGTTTATCTGAACAGTGAGAGACAGAATAATAACAAAAAAAATCCAGAAAAACGGATGTCAAAAATGTTATAAATTGATTTGCATTTTAATGAGGGAAATAAGAATTTGACCCCCTCTCAATCAGAAAGGTTTCTGGCTCCCAGGTGTCTTTTATACAGGTAACGAGCTGAGATTAGGAGCACACTCTTAAAAGGAGTCCTCCTAATCTCAGCTTGATACCTGTATAAAAGACACCTGTCCACAGAAGCAATCGATCAATCAGATTCCAAACTCTCCACCATGGTTGGCAACCAAAGCAAGAAGAGCCATTTTTTCGAATTCGGTATATATAAAAAAACCCCCCTCAATATTTCAAGAGCCGCAAAGAATGTGAATGACGTCACAAGGCCGCAGGTTGCTGACCCCTAACCTAGGGGCACCCCCGGTGGCAGCTGTCACCCCTGTGCATTCGTCTGCTAGCAGTGGGCGATGGACTGCCGTTGGCTGTGTGTCGTCCAAGTGGAGTAGTGGCAATGATGCGGTCAACTTGTAACGCGGCGCCCGCACACAGCACAGCTCGCTCTTGTAGACGGAGAGGACGATGAAGCGACGCCGGGAGGAGTAACCACAGAGGAGGGGCGGGGAGGCAGCGGCAGCTGCGAGGTGAGCAGGTGCCAAATTGCCCGCCCGCCCCTCACTAAGCTCCGCCAGTCCTCTATATAAAAATGTGTTATCAGACGATTCATTTGTGATTATACACGTGGAGGGGAGGGTGAGGGGCGGGGGGTGGAACCGGAGCGCAAGAAGAGGTAATGACAGTAATGCTACAACTGGTGGCGATGATGGTAACGATGTAGAATCTTTATTTAGACCGGAGGACTCTGATGAAGCGATGAGTGGAGACAGGTCAGGGTTCTCGAGTCCTTTTATTCCACCTCCGTCACACGCAGCTCCCTCCTTCATCCACAGCTCTCTCCACACACAGCTCCCTCCTTCATCCACAGCTCTCTCCACACACAGCTCCCTCCTTCATCCACAGCTCTCTCCACACACAGCTCCCTCCTTCATCCACAGCTCTCTACACACAGCTCCCTCCTTCATCCACAGCTCTCTCCACACACAGCTCCCTCCTCCATTCACAGCTCCCTCCGCACACAGCTCCCTCCTTCATCCACAGCTCTCTCCCCACACAGCTCCCTTTTTCATCCACAGCTCTCTCCGCACACAGCTCCCTCCTTCATCCACAGCTCTCTACACACACAGCTCCCTCCTCCATTCACAGCTCTCTCCGCACACAGCTCCCTCCTTCATCCACAGCTCTCTCCACACACAGCTCCCTTTTTCATCCACAGCTCTCTACACACACAGCTCCCTCCTCCATTCACAGCTCTCTCCACACACAGCTCCCTCCTTCATCCACAGCTCTCTCCACACACAGCTCCCTTTTTCATCCACAGCTCTCTACACACACAGCTCCCTCCTCCATTCACAGCTCCCTCCGCACACAGCTCCCTCCTTCATCCACAGCTCTCTGCTTTCGTCCCTCCTCCCACGTGCCCTCTTATTCCCCACAGTCCCCCCCTTCCATTCCCTCCCACTCATCCTGTCACCTCATTCCCAGCTCACCAGTCACAGATCGTCACACCGCGTTCCCATCTCCAGCCACCAATCGTTCCCTTTCTCCGCTCAACTCGGTGCAGGAATTTTCACCAGAGTGGTAGGAGGTTTGGGGAGTTATGATTGTAACAAGACAGTTTGTGCTGTCGACAGCGATGTCGCTGATGATGCTGCTGCTGCTCCTGATGATGTGGAGGCATCACCACCCGGTGTATTTGACAAACTGACAAAGGAGCACGGTGGCTTGTTAGCTTGCCAAATACACGCGGTGGGGACCCTCCACCGCCACCTCTGTGGCCTTTCCTCTTCTACCCACGGCGAGCCACTCCTCTGGGTAGGACATCTAGGCAAGAAGCGGAGGGGGGGGGGGGGGCAGCAGATGGAGAAATAAAGATCACATCGATAAACATAACAGAATCATTAAACCAGGTAACTCGATGCGTATCTGGACGCGCGATGGAAACTTACGCAATGGACACCGGTCAAGGAAGAACGCTGCGTGGAACGCGAGCGACGGAGTGGGCAGACGAAACATTTGGGGGAGAGTGTGTGCGAGACGAGGGCAGCTGCGGTCGGCAAGATGCATCGGGGTCAGTGAGACTAAGAAAGAAGTAGGAAGGTATATCGACTGTTTCCTGTTGGGTCTGATGGCAGTGTCAGCGAACGATGTCTGCTGCTGTTGCCGTCACGATGAGAGAGAGAGAAGACTTCGGCACGGAGAGTTTGTGCGGTGCTGATGCTCTTCCTCCTCCTCCTCCTCCGTTGAAGGAGTTTGCTAAACGGTCTCTATAGGTCAAATTTTGATTTGAAGCTTTCGTGACTGCAGTGATTCATATTCTTGGTTCTTTCGGTAAAGTCACGTTGAAGGGAAACAATAAAATACTAATATATATAAAAAATTAAATTCTCACGACGTTTCGACTGTAACGCAAACAGTCATCATCAGGTGTGAAAAACCACCTGTAAGGCAAATAGTCATCATCAGGTGTTTTTTCACACCTGATGATGACTGTTTGTGTCACAGTCGAAACGTCGTGAGAATTTTATTGTTTAATATATATTATTATTTTATTGTTTCCCTTCAACGTGACTTTACCGAAGGAACCAAGAATATAGGTCTCTATAGGTCTCTGTGTATCTCCATGAGTCTCTGTATATATACGTATCTCTATGGGTCTCTATGGGTCTCTATGTGTCTCTATGTATCTCTGCATCTCTATGAGTCCCTATGTATCTCTATGAGTCTCTGTGTATCTCTGTGTATCTCTATGGGCCTCTGTGCATCTCTGCGAGTCTCCGTGGGTCTCTACGAGTTTACTGTGCGGTTCACGGTGCGGGTTGCATGGCCACGGTCGCACCACCGTCTCCTGCGCCTCAGCGCGCATCTGTACGGGCTGCCGCGCGTATCAAAAGGGCTGACCGCACGGTCCACGGGTCGAGGTTGCACGGCGAAGGCACAACCAGCAGGGTTGCGCAAAGAACCCTCGGGAGAGGTGTGCCGGAGCGTTACGTTGAACCTCTTTCGGCGCGGCGCGTAGCCCACCGAGGTGCCGCGATCGAGGGCCGACGCCGAGAGACGGGGGGGGGGGGGAGGGGGGGTAGGGCGGCGCGCGGATCACCGTGGGTCGGTGGTGGACGAGGCTCGTCGACGGAGCGGCAAAGCAAAAGGATGGAAAACGCGACGCGGGCCGAGAGGATGGACGAGATGGTCCACCGCGTGTGGGATTTTTTGTTTGTTTGTTTTTTTAGCGTCGCGAGAGACGTCACCCGCTGTGGCGCGCGGATTGCTGGCCAGGAGCGGGGTAAGCAGGCGAGCGGGGAAAAGTCGCGCCAACGTCCCGCACGGCCACGAAGTCTCCTGCCCGACCGGCACGAGACGGCTTTCCTTGGGAGACTTATCGGCCAGGAGCAGGGTAACCAGGCGAGCGGGGAAAAGTCGCGCCAACGTCCCGCACGGCCACGAAGTCTCCTGCCCGACCGGCACGAGACGGCTTGCCTTGGGAGACTTATCGGCCAGGAGCGGGGTAACCAGGCGAGCGGGGAAAAGTCGCGCCAACGTCCCGCACGGCCACGAAGTCTCCTGCCCGACCGGCACGAGACGGCTTGCCTTGGCAGACGTATCGGCCAGGAGTAGGGTAACCAGGCGAGCGGGGAAAAGTCGCGCCAACGTCCCGCACGGCCACGAAGTCTCCTGCCCGACCGGCACGAGACGGCTTGCCTTGGGAGACTTATCGGCCAGGAGCGGGGTAACCAGGCGAGCGGGGAAAAGTTGCGCCAACGTCCCGCACGGCCACGAAGTCTTCTGCCCGACCGGCACGAGACGGCTTGCCTTGGGAGACTTATCGGTCAGGAGCGGGGTAACCAGGCGAGCGGGGAAAAGTCGCGCCAACGTCCCGCACGGCCACAAAGTCTCCTGCCCGACCGGCACGAGACGGCTTGCCTTGGGAGACTTATCGGTCAGGAGCGGGGTAACCAGGCGAGCGGGGAAAAGTCGCGCCAACGTCCCGCACGGCCACGAAGTCTTCTGCCCGACCGGCACGAGACGGCTTGCCTTGGCAGACTTATCGGCCAGGAGTAGGGTAACCAGGCGAGCGGGGAAAAGTCGAGCCAACGTCCCGCACGGCCACGAAGTCTCCTGCCCGACCGGCACGAGACGGCTTGCCTTGGGAAACTTATTGGCCAGGAGCGGGGTAACCAGGCGAGCGGGGGAAAGTCGCGCCAACGTCCCGCACGGCCACGAAGTCTCCTGCCCGACCGGCACGAGACGGCTTGCCTTGGGAGGCTTCATCGGCCGGGAGTGGGGTCACCCGGCGAGCCCTAGACCTGCCGACCATCTAAACTTCGTGAGCGCTTTGAACCTATCGACGTGACTTCTCCGGCCGATGAAGACCCGCTTGTGTTGCGATCAAAACGTCGTGTGTTTTTAAGTTTCATTATTTTCCAATTAATTTATTTTCTTTTATTTAATATTTGTATTTTCTCTCCACGTGACTTTACCGAAAGACCCAAATAATATGATATCCTGCAGCCACGAAAGCTTTAAGTGAAGATTTTCCATTGCCTATGGCGTTGTTTAAAAAATAAATAAAGACAGTGACCACACACCGCATCGCTCATTGCTACATTGGTTAACGATAACTATCGAGTTTAAGACGTAGCCT
>NC_046134.1:462500-466601 GCF_010993605.1 Petromyzon marinus | reverse complement strand
GTGTACACGCGTGTGTGTGTATATGTGTACACGCGTGTGTGTATGTACACGTGTACACGCGTGTGTATGTATATGTGTACACGCGTGTGTATGTACATGTGTGCACGCGTGTGTATGTATACCTGTACACGCGTGTGTGTGTACATGTGTACACGCGTGTGTGTGTACATGTGTACACGCCTGTGTATGTACATGTGTACACGCGTGTGTGTATGTACACGTGTGTACGCGTGTGTATGTACACGTGTACACGCGCGTGTGTATGTATACGTGTACACGTGTGTGTATGTATACGTGTACACGCGTGTGTATGTACATGTGTACACGCGTGTGTATGTATATGTGTACTCGCGTGTGTATGTACATGTGTGCACGCGTGTGTATGTATATGTGTACACGCGTGTGTATGTATACGTGTACACGCGTGTGTGTGTATATGTGTACACGTGTGTGTATGTATATGTGTACACGCATGTGTATGTATATGTGTGCACCCGTGTGTATGTATATGTGTGCACCCGTGTGTATGTACATGTGTACACGCGTGTGTATGTATACGTGTACACGCGTGTGTATGTACATGTGTGCACGCGTGTGTATGTACATGTGTACACGCGTGTGTGTATGTATACGTGTACACGCGCGTGTATGTATACGTGTACACGCGTGTGTGTGTACATGTGTGCACGCGTGTGTATGTATATGTGTACACGCGTGTGTATGTATACGTGTACACGCGTGTGTGTGTATACGTGTACACGCGCGTGTATGTACATGTGTGCACGCGTGTGTATGTATATGTGTGCACATGCGTGTATGTATATGTGTACACGCCCGTGTATGTACATGTGTACACGCGCGTGTATGTACATGTGTACACGCGTGTGTGTATGTATACGTGTACACGCGTGTGTATGTATATGTGTACACGCGTGTGTATGTATATGTGTGCACGCGTGTGTATGTATATGTGTGCACGCGTGTGTATGTATATGTGTGCACGCGTGTGTATGTATACGTGTGCACGCGTGTGTATGTATATGTGTACACGTGTGTGTGTATGTATACGTGTACACGCGTGTGTGTATGTATACGTGTACACGCGTGTGTATGTATATGTGTGCACTCGTGTGTATGTACATGTGTGCACGCGTGTGTGTATATGTGTGCACGCGTGTGTGTATGTATATGTGTACACGCGTGTGTATGTACATGTGTGCACGCGTGTGTATGTATATGTGTACACTCGTGTGTATGTACATGTGTGCACGCGTGTGTGTATGTATACGTGTACACGCGTGCGTATGTATATGTGTACACGCGTGTGTATGTATATGTGTGCACGCGTGTGTATGTATATGTGTGCACGCGTGTGTATGTATATGTGTGCACGCGTGTGTATGTATACGTGTGCACGCGTGTGTATGTATATGTGTACACGCGTGTGTGTATGTATACGTGTACACGCCCGTGTATGTACATGTGTACACGCGTGTGTATGTATATGTGTGCACGCGTGTGTATGTACACGTGTACACGCGCGTGTATGTATACGTGTACACGCGTGTGTATGTATACGTGTACACGCGTGTGTATGTACATGTGTACACGCGTGTGTATGTATACGTGTACACGCGTGTGTATGTACATGTGTACACGCGTGTGTGTATGTATACGTGTACACGTGTGTGTATGTATACGTGCACTCGCGTGTGTATGTATACGTGTACACTCGTGTGTATGTACATGTGTACACGCGTGTGTATGTACATGTGTGCACGCGTGTGTATGTATACGTGTACACGTGTGTGTGTATGTATACGTGTACACGCGCGTGTATGTATATGTGTACACGCGTGTGTATCTATACGTGTACACGCGTGTGTATGTATATGTGTGCACGCGTGTGTATGTATATGTGTACACGCGTGTGTGTGTATGTGTACACGCGTGTGTGTATGTATATGTGTACACGCGTGTGTATGTACATGTGTGCACGCGTGTGTATGTATACCTGTACACGCGTGTGTGTGTACATGTGTACACGCGTGTGTGTGTACATGTGTACACGCCTGTGTATGTACATGTGTACACGCGTGTGTGTATGTACACGTGTGTACGCGTGTGTATGTACACGTGTACACGCGCGTGTGTATGTATACGTGTACACGCGTGTGTATGTACATGTGTACACGCGTGTGTATGTATATGTTTACTCGCGTGTGTATGTACATGTGTGCACGCGTGTGTATGTATATGTGTACACGCGTGTGTATGTATACGTGTATACGCGTGTGTATGTACATGTGTACACGCGTGTGTGTATGTATACGTGTACACGCGTGTGTATGTATATGTGTGCACGCGTGTGTATGTATATGTGTGCACGCGTGTGTATGTATACGTGTGCACGCGTGTGTATGTATATGTGTACACGTGTGTGTGTATGTATACGTGTACACGCGTGTGTGTATGTATACGTGTACACGCGTGTGTATGTATATGTGTGCACTCGTGTGTATCTACATGTGTGCACGCGTGTGTGTGTATATGTGTGCACGCGTGTGTATGTACATGTGTGCGCGCGTGTGTATGTATACCTGTACACGCGTGTGTATGTATACGTGTACACGCGTGTGTATGTACATGTGTACACGCGTGTGTGTATGTATACGTGTACACGTGTGTGTATGTATACGTGCACTCGCGTGTGTATGTATACGTGTACACTCGTGTGTATGTACATGTGTACACGCGTGTGTATGTACATGTGTGCACGCGTGTGTATGTATACGTGTACACGTGTGTGTGTGTATGTATACGTGTACACGCGCGTGTATGTATATGTGTACACGCGTGTGTATGTATACGTGTACACGCGTGTGTATGTATATGTGTGCACGCGTGTGTATGTATATGTGTACACGCGTGTGTGTGTATGTGTACACGCGTGTGTGTATGTATATGTGTACACGCGTGTGTATGTACATGTGTGCACGCGTGTGTATGTATACCTGTACACGCGTGTGTGTGTACATGTGTACACGCGTGTGTGTGTACATGTGTACACGCCTGTGTATGTACATGTGTACACGCGTGTGTGTATGTACACGTGTGTACGCGTGTGTATGTACACGTGTACACGCGCGTGTGTATTGTATACGTGTACACGCGTGTGTATGTACACGTGTACACGCGCGTGTGTATGTACACGTGTACACGCGCGTGTGTATGTATACGTGTACACGCGTGTGTATGTACATGTGTACACGCGTGTGTATGTATATGTTTACTCGCGTGTGTATGTACATGTGTGCACGCGTGTGTATGTATATGTGTACACGCGTGTGTATGTATACGTGTACACGCGTGTGTATGTACATGTGTACACGCGTGTGTGTATGTATACGTGTACACGCGTGTGTATGTATATGTGTGCACGCGTGTGTATGTATATGTGTGCACGCGTGTGTATGTATACGTGTGTGTGTATGTATACGTGTACACGCGTGTGTGTATGTATACGTGTACACGCGTGTGTGTATGTATACGTGTACACGCGTGTGTATGTACATGTGTGCACTCGTGTGTGTGTATATGTGTGCACGCGTGTGTGTATGTATATGTGTACACGCGTGTGTATGTATATGTGTGCACGCGTGTGTATGTATATGTGTACACTCGTGTGTATGTACATGTGTGCACGCGTGTGTGTATGTATACGTGTACACGCGTGTGTATGTATATGTGTACACGCGTGTGTATGTATATATGTGTACGCGTGTGTATGTACATGTGTACACGCGTGTGTATGTACATGTGTACACGCGTGTGTGTATATGTGTACACGTGTGTACTCGCCCGTGTATGTACATGTGTGCACGCGCGTGTGTGTATGTATATGTGTACACGTGCGTGTGTACACGTGCGTGTGCTCGCAGGAGTGAAGCGCTTCCAGTGTGTGACGTGCGGGCTGGCGTGGGCGGACGCGCGCTCCCTCAAGCGTCACGTGCGCACCCACACGGGCGAGCGCCCCTACGTGTGCCCGGTGTGCCGCGGGCAGCACATCGACGCCCGCTCGCTGCGCCGCCACCTCGGGCG